>CM065818.1:101747643-101915000 GCA_033398695.1 Orobanche coerulescens | reverse complement strand
CAGCTTTTCGGACGAGATACGGACATTATGAGTTTGTAGTTATGCCTTTTGGATTAACTAACGCACCTACGGTGTTCATTCAGTTGATGAACAAGGTCTTTATCGAGTATTTGGATAAGTGTGTCGTCGTCTTCATTGACGATAACCTTATTTATTCGAGGGACGAGGAGGAGCATGCGCATCATCTGCGAGTAGTGTTAGACATTTTTGTAACACCCCCAAATCACTCGGGAATATTACAGTGCCGTAGACCCTCTCCATGAGGATCCACCAGGCTAAAACACAAAATATAGTACATTATA
Source organism: Orobanche coerulescens (assembly GCA_033398695.1). Taxonomy (NCBI): domain Eukaryota; kingdom Viridiplantae; phylum Streptophyta; class Magnoliopsida; order Lamiales; family Orobanchaceae; genus Orobanche; species Orobanche coerulescens. The sequence goes on along the minus strand of CM065818.1, from coordinate 101,914,698 downwards.
TCACAAGCTGACAAGGCTACATAATGAAACATTAGACCAATTTGGTCTTTTACCACTAACAACACAATAAACATACAAAACTCATACAGGGGTTGAATTACATCAACGTTCCCATAAAACGGGAAAATTACACAATGGGGAGCCAAACACTGAGACTCTAACGAAATACTCAACAACTGGTCTTCATGTGATTAGTATCGTCGTCTTCCATCATCCTTCGTATCGATCCTATGATTTGCTCCCCAGCAACCTGCAAGTACCTGGACGAAATATAGACATCCACCCCCCGAATACTCGGGGGTTAGCAAAACTCCACTGTTTTGCTAGTGCAAGTATAAAATTATAAACACAAGCCATACGTATCAGACTTCCAATATATGATAATTGAGAACATACTCCCCGAGATAAATCATTTAATCAAAACTGCTCGAATCATGACAGGTGGGAATAAACCCAATATGCATTTTACAAGATATCAAAGATATCGAGAGTTTTGAAAACATTTGGAATATACGAATCCTCAACTTAACAGAACCACATAGGGATACGGGCCAAGGACTTGTTTAAGTTCAAAAATACCAATCCGATCACAAAATATGGGGTCCACGACCCAATCATCCTCATCACATACTCGAGTGAAAGCCCAAAAGGTCACACCCGATAAACTACCAAATCACAATGTACGGAGACAATCACCAGGGCCCGCATCCTTATGCCAAAAACCTCACAATCAAGAAACGAATCATATACGACACTTATATTGATGCCATTCTAGCCAAGTATCAAGACCTTACGTATAACATAACTCACACCGAGAATGGAAGCGTTATGATATTCCGGACATATCATAATTATCGAAACAACAATGTGCCATAATCAACACAAAACAACCTCCCTAGCTATACTGGCCCTGTACCTCTCAAGCAAGATACACACCCCAGAGACACCTCGTCAGGCCCTCCCTGGTGTATAGCCCAATTGAGTGATCCGTAGGGATACACAGCCTACCGGACCCCAGGGGACCCTCACTGGTTTTACTCGGCTCACACAATCTCAAAAACCATATGGCATAAATCACAATCATCAAAACCGCATTCTCCCGAAGTACATCAAACGTAATTCAAGGTACTTGTTAGAAATGGCCGCTATATCCGACACATACTCACAACCAATACTACACAACAACATATGCTCATCAATAGACCCGCACATCCACACACATATATTCTTCTTTTAAGAAGACATAACCTTAAGTCCACTTTTGACACAATCACGCACAACAGTACCACACGCAAGGAAGATATTTCCATGAACAAGACTAACACACATTTTCAAAACAACACGTTCGTTCACAAATACACAAGTAGATTTAGAAGGAAACCTTTATCGAGAACATACCGGTCCTTTTTAGCATTCATTAAACATTCGTATTTCACATAAAATCATTTATCAACAATTGTGCTTACGAAGCACGAAACGTATGGGCAAGATACTTGCCTCGAATCCGCGAGCGAACAAATACGACAAATCACAAGGCCTCGATACCACGAACCACCGGACAACGAACGGATGAGGTTGGGCAGCCCTCGAACTTCCAAAACTGACCAAGAACTCGACAACTCCACGAGAACTACGAAAATAACACTAACACGAATCAATAACACTAAACGGAATCCGAATCGATCCTAAAAACAACAAGGATCTAAGTGTGTCTCCAAGAAATCAAGAACTATGTTCCGAGTGATATAAAATCATGAATGAGTTCAAAAATCCGAAGATCATGGCCAAGACAACAAGAATTTCACCATCGATTCATCATCCTCGGATTAAATCGAAGAACTAAGGAGAAACCCCCAAAATTCAAGAACTAGGGTTCTAAGAAGAGATTACCTTGATTTGGATCAAGAAGATGATTAGATGTTGTTAAACACCTACAAATCCGTTCCAAAATGAAGCTTGATGAAGAAGATCGCTGAAAATCACCTCTGGAGCTCACTCCCGTCGGAAAAGATGAAGAAGGGAGAGAAATGACGAAGTGAAGCCTGTTGTCCAGTATTTATACTGGACAGTTATTAGCGTGCGCTAACAATGCAGTATTAGCGCGCGCTAACGGGGTCAACACCCAGAACTGTCCGCAGGTAACAGTGTTAGCGTGCGCTAACCCTATGAGCATAGCGTGCGCTAACGAGTCACGGATCCAGCCAAGTAGCTCCTGGACAGATATGTACCTACCAGGCAGCGTGCGCTAGAAAGAAGAAGTAGCGTGCGCTAATCAGTCGATAGCGTGCGCTAGCTACCAACCTTAGCATGCGCTAACGAGACTCCGGTCCCAGTCTAGTGGCTCCTGGACTGTCTCTGGACTGCCAGTTAGCGTGCGCTACACATTCAGTAGCATGCACTAACCACAACGCCGTAGTGTGCGCTATGCTACAAGCATTAGCATGCGCTACACCACAAAAATCCAGAAACTCACATAGTGATCCGAAACGCCTCCAAACACATGTCCCAACAAGGCACACATAAACATGGCATAAAATTCCAACGATGAGGACTATAACAATCTGATAAAACCCCGAAAACTCAACGAATTCAGAACAAGGATCTTAGGTATTACATTCTAACCCCCTTAAAACAATTGTTTCGTCCCCGAAATTTAAAACACAGAACGACCAGCGCAAAACAATCTCCGACAATAAAAATCAGAACGATAACAACACGCAAAACACATGCTAACTGTTGCTGATGACCTGCAACAAATCACATGCAGCGCGAGGCTAATAACATCCATATCATTATGCCAGAATGATAACGAAACGCAACGAACAAGATCAATATGGTTGGCCAGCCCGAACAATATAACAATCAAGATGCGAGCTCAACGCTGCACAAATACAAAATTCCACCATTCGAGGGTCGGAAGATCAACAATGAAGCTAATTTCCCGAAGTGAAGGAAAATACGACGTGGTCTGAATGCTCAAAAATCACGATACGGAAGTAACAAAATCAGACAACAAATGATCGAACCACAACGATCGAGACAATAAAAGTCGAATAGTCAAGTTCGAATCAGGACGACCAACAAGAATCAAATAACAACTCCGAATTTCACACCTCGGCTCAAGACAATAGGTGATATGGTAAAGCGACAAGATATGCATCCATATAAAATCCACAGAGATGGAATCTTAATCGAACAAAAAGTCACAACGACGAGCGGATTATTTCGAAAAATTACCACAACTCGTTCGATCAACAAAACAAAGGATAGGGCAAGTTCAGAAAACATCAACGAACACAAATGAGTCGATAGAGTTGAAAACACAAAAGCTCAAAAATCCGATCCACTTCTAATAAAAGAAGTCTATCCCCAAAATTCGAAACAACGAGACAAGGAGATAACACAACATACAACTGGTAGAATACGCTCTCAGGGACTCCTCAGAGTTAGCCCTGATATCAGTGTTCAAGTTCGGGCCTCGGAAGGCTCGGTGCCCAACACGCAAAACTGAACTCGGTGTCCCTTGAGTCCGTACTTGTAACATGTCACTGGAGGAGAAGGACAATGCGCACGAACATGCCCTGACACATTGCAGTTGAAACACGTCCTCGCCTTACCAGGAGCAATACCGACGATTTGGAACTCTCAGTCCCAAGCATCGAGGGATGGAGTTTCACAGCGGAAAGACTACTACGTTGCAATCCAGAAACACCAACTCCAGTACTAACCACAATATCATCCACCTTCCTCTGCTTCCCACTCGGATCCAGATAAAACCTAGCTTCCAGAAGTTCTCGGAACTCCGCCCACATGACGACATGATCCCGAGGTTTAACGGCTTCCCACCAATGAACAGCATCATCGCTAAAAAGGTAGTGAGCAATGGGGACCTTCCGATCTTCACGGCAATCAATGGCCTCGAATATCTTCTGCAACTGAAGAAGCCAACCATCCCAGCCCAGTGCATCTGTCGCACCAGCGAATCGAGGGGGATTCATACGAATTACCTCTCAGAGCCATAGATTTGTCCCGACCATCTAAATCGCATCAGCGTTGCGTTAAATCGCCTCGGTCAACTGAGTCATTTGTGCTTCTACTTGTTGCAATACAGTAGCAACATCCATACCAATATCGTTCCTAACAATATTCTCTCGATCCCGCGCCTGATCCCTGTGGTCATCCGTACCACGGTTGCGACCAAGATCTCTACCCCTCGGCATAGTAATCAAGAAAATTTAACGCAACGAAAGTCACATAATCACACAACAATATAATGCACACCCGGAAACCACTCACAGATGATCGACTGCAAAGGTTAGACGTAACGGCAAAATAGAGTCTAAAACTTTGCCCAGTCAAAAAGCGCGTTCCACAACAATAGATGGTGTGTGCTGACTGTGCAAGTTTGGCAACACAACCATACTCACCTACCAACGGTGCTAGACCGGAGGTTACAAACAAACAACAGCATACAATTCCAAATGCCAATGGTTCACATAATTATAACATCACACAATTAACCGTCAGAAGTTAAACAACGTGCCAAACCGAGTCTTCACCTCTCGGTCAAGAGATCTATCTCGATGAGTGCATACCGAACGACTCAGCGTTCACACCACCACTCTAATCACAACTCGGAGCATTACAGCTGAATAACAACAACATCTTCATCACGTACCATTTTAACGAAATACATGGAACCAAAAAGTTTAAAAGCGCGAGTCACGTTTCAAGTAAGTTTTGGTAGACCTCAAATGAGTTTAAAATTAAAATTTTTTGAAAACTTGCAATATAACAATGGGGATAAAATGTAAGTAGTTTGAATTCTCAAAATGTTTGGCCATGAGGTCATAACACGAAAATCAAGCTTTTCTTATCTTGAAGGATGTTTTAAAATAAATTTTACGTGACTCCCCAACAACATTTAGAACATTTAAAATATCACCTTGATGAACTTAGCTAGTGTAACCACACCAAAACATTACTCCTTGTGAAACAGTTTATACAAGGATATATATATATATATATATATATATATATATATATACACACACATACACCGACACATTACAAAAATCAAACAAACATGGAGGACGTATTCATGATTCACATTTAACTCCTCAACATAACACAAATATCACACAAGCCCGTGTAATACGAGACACAACATTATAGTGGGGATACTTACATCCACAGATCGCACGAAGATGATGGTTGCACCTTGATACTAATCACGACAAACCAACTCAGACGACGTGTCGCGACACAACTTAGTCAGACAAAATCTGACAAGACAAGACAAGACAGGACCCGACAACACACACCTCGACCCGACAGCCTAGGTTTCCGCAAACCTAAGCTCCGATACCATATTCTGTAATACCCCCAAACCACTCGGGAATATTACAGTGCCGTAGACCCTCTCCATGAGGATCCACTAGGCTAAAACACAAAATATAGTACATTATATCACAAGCCGACAAGGCTACATAATGAAACATTAGACCAATTTGGTCTTTTACCATTAACAACACAATAAACATACAAAACTCATACCCATACAGGGGTTGAATTACATCAACGTTCCCATAAAACAGGAAAATTACACAATGGGGAGCCAAACACTGAGACTCTAACGAAATACTCAACAACTGGTCTTCATGTGATTAGTATCGTTGTCTTCCATCATCCTTCGTATCGATCCTATGATTTGCTCCCCAGCAACCTGCAAGTACCTGGACGCAATACAAACATCCACCCCCCGAATACTCGGGGGTTAGCAAAACTCCACTGTTTTGCTAGTGCAAGTATAAAATTATAAACACAAGCCATACGTATCATACTTCCAATATCCGATAATTGAGAACATACTCCCCGAGATAATTCATTTAATCAAAACTGCTCGAATCATGACAGGTGGGAATAAACCCAATATGCATTTTACAAGATATCAAAGATCTCGGGAGTTTTGAAAACATTTGGAATATATGAATCCTCAACTTAACAGAACCACATAGGGATACGGGCCAAGGACTTGTTTAAGTTCAAAAATACCAATCAAATCACAAAACATGGGGTCCACGACCCAATCATCCTCATCACATACTCGAGTGAAAGCCCAAAAGGTCACATCCGATAAACTACCAAATCACAATGTACGGAGACAATCACCAGGGCCCGCATCCTTATGCCAAAAACCTCACAATCAAAGAAACGAATCATATACGACACTTATATTGATGCCATTCTAGCCAAGTACCAAGACCTTACGTACGACATAACTCACACCGAGAATGGAAGCGTTATCATATTCCGGACATATCATAATTATTGAAACAACAATGTGCCATAATCAACACAAAACAACCTCCCGAGCTATACTGGCCCTGTACCTCTCAAGCAAGATACACACCCCAGAGACACCTCGTCAGGCCCTCCCTGGTGTATGGCCCAACCGAGTGATCCGTAGGGATACGCAGCCTACCGGACCCGAGGGGACCCTCACTGGTTTTACTCGGCTCACACAATCTCAAAAACCACATGGCACAAATCACAATCATCAAAACCGCATTCTCCTGAAGTACATCAAATGTAATTTAAGGTACTTGTTAGAAATGGCCACTATATCAGACACATACTCACAACCAATACTACACAACAATATATGCTCATCAATAGACCCGCACATGCACACACATATATTCTTCTTTTAAGAAGACATAACCTTAAGTCCACTTTTGACACAATCACGCACAACAGTACCACACGCAAGGAAGATATTTCCATGAACAAGACTAACACACATTTTCAAAACAACACATTCGTTCACAAATACACAAGTAGATTTAGAAGGAAACCTTTATCGAGAACATACCGATCCTTTTTAGCATTTATTAAACATTCGTATTTCACATAAAATCATTTATCAACAATTGTGCTTACGAAGCACGAAACGTATGGGCAAGATACTTGCCTTGAATCCGCGAGCCAACAAATACGACGAATCACAAGGCCTCGATACCACAAACCACCGGACAACGAACGGATGAGGTTGGGCAGCCCTCGAACTTCCAAAACTGACCAAGAACTCGACAACTCCATGAGAACTACGAAAATAACACTAACACGAATCAATAACACTAAACGGAATCCGAATCGATCCTAAAAACAACAAGGATCTAAGTGTGTCTCCAAGAAATCAAGAACTATGTTCTGAGTGATATAAAATCATGAATGAGTTCAAAAATCCGAAGATCATGGCCAAGACAACAAGAATTTCACCATCGATTCATCATCCTCGGATTAAATCGAAGAAATACGGAGAAACCCCCAAAATTCAAGAACTAGGGTTCTAAGAAGAGATTACCTTGATTTGGATCAAGAAGATGATTAGATGTTGTTAAACACCTGCAAATCTGTTCCAAAATGAAGCTTGATGAAGAAGATCGCTGAAAATCACCTCTGGAGCTCACTCCCGTCGGAAAAGATGAAGAAGGGAGAGAGATGACGAAGTGAAGCCTGTTGTCCAGTATTTATACTGGACAGTTATTAGCGTGCGCTAACAATGCAGTATTAGCGCGCGCTAATAGGGGCAACGCCCAGAACTATCCGCATGTAACACTATTAGCGTGCGCTGACCCCATGAGCATAGCGTGTGCTAACGAGTCACGGATCCAGTCCAGCATCTCCTGGACAGATCTGCACCTACCAGGTAGCGTGCGCTAGAAAAAAGAAGTAGCGTGCGCTAATCAGTCGATAGCGTGCGCTAGCTACCAACCTTAGCGTGCGCTAACGAGACTCCGGTCCCAGTCTAGTGGCTCCTGGACTGTCTTTGGACTGTCTTTGGACTGCTAGTTAGCATGCGCTACACATTCAGTAGCATGCGCTAACCACAACGCCATAGCGTGCGCTATGCTACAAGCATTAGCGTGCGCTACACCACAAAAACCCAGAAACACCTCCAAACACATGTCCCAACAAGGCACACATAAACATGGCACAAAATTCCAACGATGAGGACAATAAAAATCCGATAAAACCCCAAAAACTCAACGAATTCGGAACAAGTATCTCAGGTATTACAATTTTGAGGGCTGAGAAACTCTATGCGAAGTTCTCCAAATGTGAGTTCTGGCTGAAGGAAGTGATGTTTCTGGGTCATGTGATTTTAGCCGAGGGGGTCTATGTGGATCCGCAGAAGGTTGAGGCAGTGTTGGACTGGGCACCCCCTAAGAACGTGAAGGAGGTCCGTAGTGTCTTGGGTTTTGCTGGCTACTACCGTAGGTTCGTCGAGGGCTTCTCGAAACCGGCTCGGCCGCTTACACAGTTGCTTCAGAAATTCGAGACTTTCGTCTGGAATGACAAGAGGCAGGCGAGTAGGAGCTGAAGAGACGTTTAACTTCAGCCCCGGTTTTAGCGTTGCCATGTGGTAATGAGGGTTTTGCTGTTTATAGTGATGCTTCGGGTCAGGGTCTTGGGTGCGTATTGATGCAGCACGGTAAGACCATTGCGTATGCATCGAGACAGTTGGGTCCGTATGAACTTAGCTACGCTATGCACGATTTGGAGTTAGCGGCAGTTGTTTTCACACAAGATTTGGCGTCATTATCTGTTTGGCTCCGCATGTCAGATTTTTACCGACATAAAAGTCTGAAGTACATATTCACTCAGCGGGAGTTGAATATGAGGCAGAGGAGGTGGATAGAGTTGATTAAGGATTATGACCTCGAAATCCTTTATCATCCGGGCAAGGCGAACGTCGTGGCCGATGCTTTGAGTTGGAAACCGATTGCGTTGAGGACACTTGAGATCCTTATGTCTCAGTCTGAGCTTCAGTGGGATTTGATCGATTTGGATGTTGAGATTTTATTGCCGGGAGCAGTCAGTCAACTTTTTGCTTTGGATATTTCGTCGTCATTGATCGACGAAATTAAATTGATGCAGTTGGAAGATCCGATGATTTCGAAAATTCGGGAGAATGTCCTTAAAGGAAAGTCTCCTGGGTTTGTAATTCATGAAGATGGTGTGTTAAGGTTTCAGAGTCAACTTTGTGTACCGAATGACTCAGAATTGAGGCAGAGTATTTTGCGGGAGGCCCATGTTATGCCTTACTCTGTTCATCCTGGGTCGAGTAAGATGTACAAGGACCCAAGGAGGAATTTTTAGTGGAACGATATAAGGAGGAGGTCGCACGGTTTGTAGCGAGATGTTTGATTTGTCAGCAGGTCTAAAGCGAGCACCAGTGACCGGCGGGATTATTGCAGTCGCTTCCCATTCCGGAATGGAAATGGGAAGGTATTTCAATGGACTTCGTCATGAGTTTGCCGAGATCGAGATCGGGCATGAACATGGTTTGGGTGATCGTGGACCGTCTGACCAAGTCAGCACATTTTCTGGGCATCAAGGATACTTGGGGTCCGGAAAAGTTTGCTCGGGTGTTTATTGCACAGATTGTGAGGCTTCACGGTACTCCAAAGTCTATTGTTTCGGATTGGGATGGTCGTTTTATATCGCACTTTTGGCAGGCGGTGCATAAGGCGTTGGGTACTCTTTTGCGTCTGAGCAATTCTTTTCATCCTCAGTTAGATGGGCAATCGGAGCGCACTATCCAGACGTTTGAGGATATGATGCGCGCTTGTGCTCTCGACTGGAGCAGTGACTCGGAGGAGCATTTGCCATTGATCGAGTTCACGTACAACAATAGTTGGCACGCATCGATTCGAATGGCACCGTATGAGGAACTTTATGGGCGGCATTGTCGATCACCGATTTGTTGGAATGAGGCATCCGATTTGGTCGGGACCGAATAGGATATCGCTTTAGAGACGAGATGGAAGGTGGAGTTGATTCGGGTGAGGATGTCGACTACTCAGAGCCTACAGAAGTCATATGCCGACGTCTGTCATCGACCTTTAGAATTCGGGGTGGGAGACCACCTTTTGCTGAAGGTGTCGTCGACGAGGGAAGTTTTCCATTTCGGGAAGAAGGGGAAGTTGAGTCCGAGATTTATTAGACCTTTCGAGATTCTCGAGAGAGTTGGCGAATTAGCTTACCGTTTGGCATTGCCCCTGACTTTGAGCCATGTTCATAGTGTTTTCCGTGTTTCCAAACTGAGGAAATATGTCCCGGATCCTAGTGATATTGCCGAGGATATTACATTCGAGGAGCGTCCCTTGAAGATTTTGGAACACCGTGAGAAACGGCTGAGGCATAAGACCATTCCCTTGGTCAAGGTTCAGTGGTGGAGGCATGGCGTCGAGGAGGCAACCTCGGAAACCGAGGATAGCATGCGTGCTAGGTACCCCGAGTTGTTTGTTTATTAAGTTTCGGGACAAAACTTATTTTTAGAGGGGTAGCATGTAATATCCGCATTTTTTTCTTTTCCCTATACTTGTTCGATGTTGCGTTTTCCTATTTTGGTGACTCGTGTGTTACCGTACATGTATTTCGGGAATATTTAATTTCGGATTTATTGTATTCAATTCCGCAATTGTTGACCTTTCCATTGATTTTCGGTCCGATTCTCGTAACTATTGTTTAGAACTACCGCTTTGAGGGTTTCCATAGACCTTTCGTACGTTATTATGCGTGCTGTGATCTTCTGTACGTTGTTCCGAGCGTGTTTCGTGTGTTTCGGGTGTTTGAGTTGTTGTGCACTTGGCAGTCTAGCACACGCTACGATTGTTAATTGGCGCGCGCTAGTTTTCCTTGGTAGCGCACGCTACGCTTGTTTGGTAGTGCGCGCTAGTGACTCGAGCAGAGCAGTGGCAGTAGTCTGCTTCTGCCCTCTGCTCTCTGGGAGAGTTGTTCTAGCGCACGCTAGGGTGTTGTGCTAGCGCTTGATACTGTTCGGGTTTAGCGCACGCAGAGTGGCCGGTAGCGCACGCTAACCAGGCAGTCCAGTACTGGGCAGTTTGCTTCTGGACTCGGTTTGGTGTCCAGGTAGCGCACGCTATGGCTCGATAGCGCGGGCTACCGAGAGGCTATTAGCGCACGCTAATTCCTGTTAGCGCACGCTAACGGTCTAGAACTTTAAGTTCTGGACTGGGGTGTTAGATTTCTAGACGGGGGTATTAGCCGATAGCGCACGCTAACTTGAAATGTTAGCGCACGCTAATAACCCTCTCGTTATAAAAACCAGAGAGTTGACCGGGGCAGCTCATTTCTTCCCCTTTTCACTTCTTCTTCGAGAGTTGGGCGATTTGGAGCGATTGAGCTTGGAGAGGGGCGATTATCCTCATCCATACAAGATTTTGAGTCTCTAACACCGATTTATCATCATCTAATCCTCATCTACCTCTTGAATCAATGTAAATCTTCTAGAACCCTATTTTTGGGGAGATTTGAGGGTTTTCGAGTTTTTGTTCGTTTCGTTCTCTGTTGTTGATTAATTCATGATGAATATGATTAATCTTGTTGGTATTCTTGGTTTCCCTACGGATTCATGGTATATTTCATGGTATTTGCGTAATCGAGAGGGTTTGGTTGTGGTCCGCCCTCGTTATTTTTCTTGAACGAATATACATGAATCGTAGGCGGGTTTTCGGGTGTATTCCATTTCCGTATTCGTTTAGATATGGTTGTGATTGTATTCTTCGAATAATTAGGTTTGGTTTCGCCGGTTCCTAGCGGTGGTGTTTGATTCTTCCTTTCCGTTCGTGTCCCCGTCTATTGATCGAGGCAAGTACCCTTATGAACTTACAATCTTGACATGGTAGTATTGCATGAGAAATTGCGTGTGTGTATGATCACTACGGGTTAGATCTGATGGAGTCTTGGCGTTATTATCTGTTTGGCTCCGCATGTCAGATTTTTACCGACATAAAAGTCTGAAGTACATATTCACTCAGCGGGAGTTGAATATAAGGTAGAGGAGGTGGATAGAGTTGATTAAGGATTATGACCTCTAAATCCTTTATCATCCGAGCAAGGCGAACGTCGTGGCCGATGCTTTGAGTCGGAAACCGATTGCGTTGAGGACACTTGAGATCCTTATGTCTCAGTCTGAGCTTCAGTGGGTTTTGATCGATTTGGATGTTGAGATTTTATTGCCGGGAGCAGTCAGTCAACTTTTTGCTTTGGATATTTCGTCGTCATTGATCGACGAAATTAAATTGATGCAGTTGGAGGATCCGATGATTTCGCAAATTCGGGAGAATGTCCTTAAAGGAAAGTCTCCTGGGTTTGTAATTCATGAAGATGGTGTATTGAGGTTTCAGAGTCGACTTTGTGTACCGAATGACTCAGAATTGAGGCAGAGTATTTTGCGGGAGGCCCATGTTATGCCTTACACCATTCATCCTGGGTCGAGTAAGATGTACAAGGACCCGAGGAGGAATTTTGGGTGGAACTATATGAAGGAAAAGGTCGCATGGTTTGTGGCGAGATGTTTGACTTGTCAGTAGGTCAAAAGCGATCATCAGTGACCGGCGGGATTATTGCAGTCGCTTCCCATTCCGGAATGGAAATGGAAAGATATTTCAATGGACTTCGTCACGAGTTTTCCGAGATCGAGATCGGGCATGAACATGGTGTGGGTGATCGTGGACCGTCTGACCAAGTCAGCACATTTTCTGGGCATTAAGGATACTTGGGGTCCGGAAAAGTTGGCTCGGGTGTTTATTGCACAGATTGTGAGGCTTCATGGTACTCCAAAGTCTATTGTTTCGGATCGGGATGGTCGTTTTGTATCGCACTTTTGGCAGGCGGTGCATAAGGTGTTGGGTACTCGTTTGCGTCTGAGCAATTCTTTTCATCCTCAGTCAGATGGGCAATCGGATCGCACTATCCAGATGTTTGAGGATATGATGCGCGCTTGTGCTCTCGACTGGAGCAGTGACTGGGAGGAGCATTTGCCATTGATCGAGTTCACGTACAACAATAGTTGGCACGCGTCGATTCGAATGGCACCATATGAGGAACTTTATGGGCGGCGTTGTCAATCACCGATTTGTTGGAATGAGGCATCCGATTTGGTCGGGACCGAATCGGATATCGCTTTAGAGACGAGATGGAAGGTGGAGTTGATTTGGGAGAGGATGTCGACTGCTCAGAGCCTACAGAAGTCATATGCCGACGTCTGTCATCGACCTTTAGAATTCGGAGTGGGAGACCATGTTTTGCTGAAGGTGTCGTCGACGAGGGGAGTTTTCCATTTCGGGAAGAAGGGGAAGTTGAGTCCGAGATTTATTGGACCTTTCGAGATTCTCGAGAGAGTCGGCGAATTAGCTTACCATTTGGCATTGCCCCCGACTTTGATCCATGTTCATAGTGTTTTCCATGTTTCCAAACTGAGGAAATATGTCCCGGATCCTAGCGATATTGTCGAGGATATTACATTCGAGGAGCGTCCCTTGAAGATTTGGGAACACCGTGAGAAACGGATGAGGCATAAGACCATTCCCTTGGTCAAGGTTCAGTGGTCGAGGCATGGCATCGAGGAGGCAACCTGGGAAACCGAGGATAGCATGCGTGCTAGGTACCCCGAGTTGTTTGTTTCTTAAGTTTTAGGACAAGACTTATTTTTAGAGGGGTAGAATGTAATATCCGCATTTTTTTCTTTTCCCGGTACTTGTTCGATGTTGTGTTTTCCTGTTTTGGTGACTCGTGTGTTACCGTACATGTATTTCGGGAATATTTAATTTTGGATTTATTGTATTCAATTCCGCAATTGTTGACCTTTCTGTTGATTTTCGATCCGATTCTCGTAACTATTGTTTAGAACTGCCGCTTTGAGGGTTGCCATTGACCTTTCATACGTTATTTTGCGTGATGTGATCTTCTGTACGTTGTTATGAGCGTGTTTCATGTGTTTCGGGTGTTTGAGTTGTTTTGCACTTGCCAGTCTAGCACACGCTACGATTGTTAATTGGCGCGCGCTAGTTTTCGTTGGTAGCGCACGCTACGCTTGTTTGGTAGTGCGCGCTAGTGACTCATGCAGAGCAGTGGCAGTAGTCTGCTTCTGCCCTCTGCTCTCTGGGAGAGTTGTTCTAGCGCACGCTAGGGTGTTGTGGTACGGCTTGCTACTATTCGGGTTTAGCGCACGCAGAGTGGCCAGTAGAGCACGCTAACCAGGCAGTCCAATACTGGGCAGTTTGCTTCTGGACTCGGTTTGGTGTCCCGGTAGCGCACGCTATGGCCCGATAGCGCGGGCTACCGAGAGGCTGTTAGCGCACGCTAATTCCTGTAGCGCACGCTAACGGTCTAGAACTTTAAGTTCTGGACTGGGGTGTTAGATTTCTGGACCGAGGTATTAGCCGATAGCGCACGCTAACTTGAAATGTTAGCGCACGCTAATAACCCTCTCGTTATAAAAACCAGAACGTTGACCGGGGCAGCTCATTTCTTCCCCTTTTTCACTTCTTCTTCGAGAGTTGGGCGATTTGGGGCGATTGAGCTTGGAGAGGGGCGATTATCCTCATCCATACAAGATTTTGTGTCTCTAACACCGATTTATCATCATCTAATCCTCATCTACCTCTTGAATCAAGGTAAATATTCTAGAACCCTATTTTTGGGGAGATTTGAGGGTTTTCGAGTTTTTGTTCGTTTCGTTCCGTGTTGTTGATTAATTCATGATGAATATGATTAATGTTGTTGGTATTCTTGGTTTCCCTACGGATTCATAGTATATTTAATGGTATTTGCATAATCGATAGGGTTTGGTTGTGGTCCGCCCTCGTTGTTTTTCTTGAACGAATATACATGAATCGTAGGCGGGTTTTCGGGTGTATTCCGTTTCCGTATTCGTTTAGATATAGTTGTGATTGTATTCTTCGAATCATTAGGTTTGGTTTCGCCGGTTCCTAGCGGTGGTGTTTGATTCTTCCTTTCCGTTCGTGTCACCGTCTATTGATCGAGGCAAGTACCCTTATGAACTTACAATCTTGACATGGTAGTATTGCATGAGAAATTGCGTGTGTGTGTATGGTCACTACGGGTTAGATCTGACGGAGACTCGGTAGGGTCCATAGAGGCGTGGGTCCACGAGCTTGCTTTTAACCACTACGGGTTTGATCCGACGGGGTCTCGGTAGGGGTCCACAGAGCCGTGGGTCCGCGGTTAATTGTGGTGCATTTTACAAATGTGTTTTGTATTATGGAATTTCCGGAAAGGTGTGTTTCAACCGATGTTTTCATGATTGCATGCTTTGACTATATGTGTAAGGTGTATGTTGTTCATTTGGTTACTTGTACTAGCGTAATTGCTAACCCCTTTGGGGACCCGTTTTGGGGAAATTCGTTTTATGAACTTCAGGTCAGGTTCATCAATACGAACGGGAGCTGGACTAGTACGCGGATGATGGTCGGGCGTGATGATTATGCATGAGTGTGTTTTTATGGTTTTCTTTTCCTTGATGCGTTTATCCATTTGTAAACTAATAGAAGTACTCGAGTACTTAAGAGTTTTTGTTTGTTCGGATTGAAATGTTTGTCTATTATGTTTGTGTTGGATGTTTGTGTTTTGTTTGACCGTTTGAACCGGGTGAATTATTTCATTTTTCGTCTTTATGACGAGGTGATGTTATGTTGATTTCGCGAGTCGATGTGTATGTTTGGTCGTCTAGCCTGGTGGGTCCCATGTAGGGCTCAACGGAGCTGTAATATACCTTGAATATCTTGGGGGTGTTACAGCTATACACCAATATGTCATCAAAAAACACCATCACACTCTTCCTTATCTATTTCTGGAAAACTTTATTCATCAAGGATTTAAATGTGGCAAGTGCATTACACAACCCAAAAGGCATGACAAGAAATTTATAGTGGCCTTGATGTGTAGAAAAGGGAGCAAGGTATCTGTCTGAAGGATAAACCAGAATTGGAAAATACCGAGACTTCAGATCTAGCTTAGAGAAATACTTAGATCCATGTAACTCGTCCAATAATTGATCTATAATAGGAATTGGATAGTCATGTTTCACTGTCAAGGAATTGAGGTACCTGTAATCAACACACATTCCCCAAGTGTTGTCCTTTTTTTTAACAAGTATAACAGGTGCGTCCAATGAACTTACGATGTGTTGTACTACACTATCTCTCAATAATTCTCCCACTATCCTTTCCATTTCGTTTTTGTGGTTAGGAGAAGTTCTGTAAGGATGTTGTTGTTTAGGAACACCGTTAGGCTTCAATTTAATGTGATGTTCTACTCCTCTCACAGGTGGCAAACCCTGGGGTTCTGCAAAAACATCCTCAAACTTATCAAGAAGAGTATTGAGCTGAGAAACTTAACCAGAGCAGGAGTGATCGTGTACGTTCTTCAATCTCCTCAGCATGTATGTGCACCATAGAATCCAGCATAGGTCCATATATCATTTAGTACTCAATATCTCTTGTCACAATAAGCATCTTAACTCTCTTCCTTCCTAAATACACAATGCATGTCATTCTACTTATAGTCAATGAATATAGGGGTGCAAAACTCAAGCCAGTCACTACCCAATATAATATCATATCCTTCAGAATTCTGAGTGAGTAGGTAAACTCATGTTCATCCACCTTCCAAGTAAAGCCATTAACAACCTATGTACTGACCAACTGTTGTCCATTGGCCACTTTTACCAATAAGGGAGAGTCAGTATCGACTTTACATCTCAGTACCATAACTGTACTTTTTCTAATGAAACTTGGTGTACTCCCAGTATCTAACAAAATCTGCAACCTATGTCCATTGAATTCACCAATAACCCTCATGGATTTGGATCCTGTTGTGCCAGTGATGGTATTCAGAGAACCCCCAGACTCTTTCATTGCCTCCTTATCAGCCAACACTAATTCCACAAACTCAGGTTCATGTTGCATATGAGCCAAATCCTGCTCCTCTAACATAGTTATATAGAAGACTTTGTGCTTACATTTGTGTTTATAGAAGACTTTGGGCTTACATTTATGTCCAAACACATAAGACTCATCATAATTATAGCACAAACCCTTCTCTCTTCTAGCTGCCATTTCAGCACTAGATAGTAGCTTAATTGGGAACTTCATGGCAGTAGAAGTGTTTGGTTTATGTGTTACCATTCCCTCAAGCTTCCTATAGTTAGTTGATGGATTAGAATAAACTTTAGTAGCAGGTTTAACCCTCTTAGGCAAGGCATTTAGAGTTAACACCTACTTCTGTCCAACCTCAATAGCATCTCGCAGTGTTTGTGGTTTAAACAACATTAAAAAACTCTGCATCTCTTCAGTCAAACTACTGATAAATCTGGCAACAAAGTATTCCTCTGAATTACCCATATGGTTACTCAGCATCAAACAGTACCTCCGTTCCTCAAACCTCTCAACATAATGGGAGTAAGTTTCATTCTACCTGAGGTTCTTAAATTTCATAATAATTTTAACATCACTTATATCATCAAACCTAGCAGTAAGCACCTCCAAAAACTGCTCCCAAATGATATCTAATATGTTTTCATAACCAAAGTTTTGAAACCACTGCAGTGATCTTCCCTCAAAGTTGTCAATAGCCAACTGGACCATTTGTTCATCACTAATTGCAGAAGTAAGCTTAAAATAGGTGTTGCATTTAATAATCTATGATGTCGGATTAGAACCATCAAATCTGGGAAATCAACTCTATGAAAGGAATTTCCCATGTTTGTTTGTGAGTGCTTTGACTTAAATTTAGATGAATAAGCATTAGATGCAGATTTTGTACATTTCCTAGACCGCAGATACAGTGGTGTCATGCCCAGTATAGAGCTCCCCTCCTTGCCTTGGTCCTTGCCCATGTTAAGCAGTTGCAATTGAATATCGGCCATAAGTGTGGATAGATGATCACACTTTTGGTCAATACTAAGCATCTTCCTTTCCACCTTCAGATCTACAACAGAGATCTGCTCATGAATCTTCTGTTCAGCTGCTAATCTCTTCATGGATTCCGCTTGCAAAATCTGATCCAGTTTTTTCTTTGCTTCCTACAGTTCCTTAAACCGAGTGTTATATACCATGATTTAACCCCGAATTTTGCTCAAAGAGACAAAGCCTCACTCCCGATACCAATTATAGTGTTCCTAGTAATTTTTATGTAATTTAATATGTTTAATGGAGGAAATTTTATATAACAGTAGAGAAAGGAGTCGAGGGAAAAGAGAGATGAGAAGGAAGAGAGAGAGAGAGCTCAGAAAACTTTTCATTCCTTACTTTTCCTCGTGAGTAGCTAGGCTAATATACTTAAGGGCTATGCTAATCGAGTAATGCTACTTTCACAATTCACTTGACAACAAGGGTGACAATCTGTATACGTGGCACGATCCTGTGCAGTGAGATAAAAGTGAAATGTCACAATCACATTTATCTCACTTCACAGGATCGTGCCACATACACAAATTGCCAACCTTGTTGTCAAGTGAATTGTGAAAGTAGGATTACTCATGCTAATCCCCCCTCCCCTTTTATTAATCCCCCCTCCCCTCTTGACAAAAAAGAGGGAAATATCTTTTTTACCCCTTCCACTTCTTTACTTTTATATATATATATATATATATATATATTTATTGAATAATATGTATGTATACTTAATAATACCTTGAATTTTTTTAATTTTTTTACTGACATTTTTCGATAATTTTTTTTACTATTTTATATATATATTTTTTTGTGAATGTATTATTATGACTGTAATATTTTTATACAATATATTTAGATTTAAAAATATTTACGTAGTCATCTATACAAATAATATATTGGAATGGACGCGTAATAGCAATTTTTTCCTAGATAAATAGATTTAACATTTATTATAATTTTTTCACGATTTAACAATACCACCGAATTGAAGTTGATATAACAGTTTGAAGTTCTCGCGTGAACAAATTACACCGTTGTCTCACACCTTTAATCGACCACAGCTGCATCCTCACAGTGAATATGTTGTTTAGAACTAATAATTGGGGGTATTTTGAATTATTTCTGCATTTTAAATGCGTAAAAATATGAAACAGTTGCATAGAGGGCGAGTGAACTTCACTCTTCGTTAGTTTTGACGGAATGGGTCTTATTTGCAGGGTTCATTAAAATACAAGGGTATTTTATGCAGTTTAAAGAATACAAGGGTGTTTTGTGCAAGTTTCATAAAATACAAGGGTGTATTATGTATTTTTCCCATTATTATCTTGATATATATTATTTAAATTTCTCATGTAATATCAATTATTTGTTCACATTTCTGAAACACTATTATGTTTATAATAAATAGAAGAATATAATTCAGCAAATAATGAGAACATGTCGTGTAAATATCTTCTTTTTTCATGTTTCTTTTTTTCAGTATATATATATACTAAACTAATTAAATGAAAAGAGAAAAACAAAATAATATGTATTAAATACATTTTTAATATATTTTCAAATAAAAAAGTAATATATATATATATGTTGCTCATTCAAAGAAAAAAAGAATAAATAAAAAAGAATGTAAATAAACAAAAAAAAAAACTAAAACTGGAAGGACAAAACTGGAAAAAGAAAAGGAAAAAGTGGGAGGGGGGGATTATGCTGTCACGAGGGGAGAAGCAACTCTCTATACTTAATGGTCCCAAAACAAAACAACTAACAAAATAACTACAACCTGTAATACTGGAATTAAAACACTTAATTAAAATAAAAGATAAGCGCATTTTTGTTGTTTTAACAAAGAGCAAGTTCACTCCCCAATGACTCAGTTAGCATAGTATCACTTTTTCCATCTTCACTCCCACTAGACTCCAGAATCCCGAACCCTAATTCCCTTTTCACACCATCGACGATCCACAACTCATTTCCACCTTCTTCCTTAACCATATTCAAATCTGTAAAAATATTGATGGATTGGATTATGAGTGGTGCAATGTGATGAGAATTTATGGACCTTGATATATTATAGAAAACGTACCGGTGGCAGAGTTTGTTGCGAACTCAAACAATTTGGTTTTTATCCTTGCTTGAATTTGGTGTGTATAAGTTATGCTTCTTGAACTAGTAATTTGGATGCCAGGTAGGCATATATTTGATAGTCGATTGTTTTTAACTGATTGTGATTTTTTGCCACCAACGTATTCTCATTGTTAATTATATTCATTGCATGCGTGTTTGAAAATGACTGTCTGGAAAATTTTATAAACTTAGGTATTCTACTGGAAAACCAATTTCTGAAATATTTTGTCGATACGCATAAGCGATGACTTAGCGTACACTTTTAAAATGTTTTGAGTTTTGACGAATTGATCATGTATTTTGTAAAAGAATCTTATGACAATATTTAAAAAAATGTGTTTTGGGATATTTCTGAATATTTTTAAAATGACTGTCGTTTGAAAGAATTTTTGAAAATCATTTTTAACCAACCAGTTTTATTTTCCAATGACCCAAGTGTACGATGTGAAAATCTTTCACCTATAGAAATTTTTGTGTTCTAAGAAAAAATGCGATTTTATTTTAAAAATAGGTGAAATATGAAAACTTTTATTTTAACTAGTGAATATACGTTATCCTGGCGGAAGGGTGATAGTTCTCATGTATTTAACAAAAAACGTTTCGCCAATATACTTGAATTATACTTTCAAGTTCAGATTTTTGGAAAATTTTATGAATTGCAAAATGGCATTTATTTTCGAAATTAAGGTATTTATGTGGGACTGGCTCCACCGCTGTTTCCTTTACAGTTATATAAAGGGTTTTTTTTTTAAAAAAAAGGTTCGGATGTAACATGTGCATAGGGTGGATGTATCCCTTCAGGCGATGCCGTTAAACTTGGGACAAATTTATTTGCAGGAAAGGCTGTCATTTTGACCAATTTGTCATGTTACCATTCTCTTCGGAGAATTTTGGACTGTGTTACTAGATGTTGTATTGCATGGTATGGGGTTCTTACTTGGCTTATATGATATCATTTTCATATGAGACGGTAGCGCTTATATTTGTATGTTTCACACATACGTAAGCGCTTGGCGACTTTCTGTATTTTTGTGTCGTGGCTATCATTCAGAGCCGTTCTAGGGGTGCTGGACTATTCCTTTACGGCCGTATGTGTAGTTTGTTATGGTCGTAGGTTTTCTATTGTTATAGCCATAGTTTTTCTGTTGTTATGGCCATATTTGTAACTGATAACAGTCGCAAGTTTTTTTTTGTTGATACAGTCGTACGATTAGTTAGTTACGGCTATATATTTTCCTTAGATACGACCGTATGACTCGTCAGTTACGGCCGTAAGTTTCATCTATTGTCGCCGTGGTTCTTATGTGCGTTAGTTATCCTGAGTAGATGTGTTATTATGTTGCTGGTTGTTTCCATATGTTGTTATGTAATGGTGAGTAGGTATATTAGGTTTGCTGTTATGCGACGTGATGTTTTATTGTACTGAATGCTTGTATGTTCAGTATGCCGAGGATTCAAGGCCGAGGTCATTATCATGGTCGTAACCTTGGGCATCGTGAGATGACTCGTTCATTATCAAACACCGATAAGCCCCATGAAGATGGTCGTGAAGTCCAGGAGTAATGTTGATGTTGGCATCACCACCATTCTTCAGCAAGTGGCAACCGAATTGGTGCAGATGAATCATGTTGTGCAACGGAATAAACTCTTATATGTGGATGATGGAGCTGGTAAGTAGCTCCAAGTCATGATGAAAATGCATCCGCCTTGTTTTGTAGGTCCTATGATTCATTAGGTTGGGAGAACTGGCTCTTCCCGTTGGGGAGAATGTTTGATGCTGTAGCTTGGCCTGATGAGAGGAGGGTACCTATTGTCCAGTCCCTTCTCAACAAAGAAGCTGCGGACTGGTGGGAGGCTGTAGTGCTTAGAGATTGTACAACCACTTGGTCTGAGTTCAAGACTACCATGGAGGTAGAGTTTTATCCGTTGCCTGTCCGATCGTGCAGATTGTTGAGTTTTTTCGACTACGCCCTAGGATGTGTTGATATCCCATGCTATAATCGATTATAATCAACAACTTTGTTATGTCCCAGAGCAAGTGAAGAGCGAAGCGGATAAGAATCTTACTTCGATATGCATATGAAATGCTCAACAGGGCATGGCTCCTCTTATGTGTACTAATTTGAAGGATTATAATATCGAGCCATAACATTTGAGATGACTTTATCTTCGATGGAGCCTATGTTGGTAGCAAAGAATCACAAGACTTTTGGTGATTCATTGGGAAGTAAGTGAACTGGGGTTTCTAAACCTCAAACTTCATAGATCGTTTGTGGGACCTTCTTGGTCGACCGGAGGACCAAAGAGTTCCAAGTCGGTGTCGTTGACTTTCGGTGGTGCACTGAGATGTTTCAACTGTAATGTTCCGGGGTATGTCCGTGCGAACTGTAAGGCACCACTGGTGACTTGTTATAACTGTGGACACTGAGGGTACCGAGTTCAGTACTATGAGATAGAATCTGGTACGATCAATCTGGCTTCGGTGCTGGTTTTGAGATCGACTCGTAGAGATCCTTGATGGTTGATTTTCTTGCATTTGGTTTTTTTCATTCGTATGGTTGTTTGTTTTAAGTTTCGAGGATGAAACTTATTTTTAGTGGGGTAGAATGTAATACCCATGATTTTCATTTCTCGTTGTCTTTTGTGTTGAATATCGTTTCCTTGATTATTAATTGGAATTGTTTTTACATTGTGCAATGTTTTTTACCATCGTGTTGTGGTTTTAGTTAGGACAACTTATTGTCCATGGGCCATATTAATCGTGTGCATATGCATGTGGAATTGCTTGTTGGGTTTCATCGTGTGTTTGTTATTGTTTTAGAGCATTGGTTGTGCATTTGCATAATCGAGATGTTGTTGAATGTCCGACTGGACTGTCGGAGCAATTCGGAATTGCTACTATGTACAGCAGTTCCCTTACGGCCGTAAGTCGTATCTTTTACGATGTACCATATGTGTTACAGCCGTAAGTCTTATTCGCAAGCTTGATTTTGGATTACGGTTGTTATTGCCTTTGATTATGGTCATACCACATAATTGGTTTTAGGTCTGGAGTCCAATGAGCTAATTACGGTTGCAGGTCTGGGATGTTACGGCTATACGTTCGGGAATTACGGTCATAACATGCCACTTGTATAAAAACCAGTAGCAGCAAGTATTTTAGGGAAAAGACTTCATTTTCCTTCCCCTCCGCCTCTCTTCGCGATTTTTGGGCTTGGATTTCTTCTTAGTTTTGAATAATCGATCTTCATCAATTCAGGAGGCTTGATTCATGTCGGTCATCATCCTTCGTCTTGATTCACCCAGATCGAAGGTAAATTCTTATTTTCCTATAGTTTGACTTTTTGAGGTTTTGATTCTTTAGATTTAGACCCGATTAACGAATAGGTTGGTGTTTTACGATATTATTGATTGTACTCTATGGATTATATATTCATATCTTGGATTCGCTCCACAGGGTTGATGATTTTTTTGTTCTTTGAGAAACTTGAATATTTAATGTTCGATTAAATGTTTCAAAGAGTTTTGTTGGGCGAATTTTCCATCATGTTTGGTTGTTATTTTTGTAGTAATTGTGTTGTTGCTTTCTCGTGGATATTGTAGGTTTTCGGGGATTTTCAATCGACTCATGCTCGTCGGAGTATTTACATGTTGATTTCGAGGCAAGTATTCTTATCTATATGATTTGTATCTCGTGAATTATTGTGTAATGGATGTAAAATAGTTTGTTTGTATTCGTTGATTCTGTATTATGTGAATTATTTGTTATTGCAGTGTTGTTGTGTGGTGTTGTGTTTGATTGTTCCTTGTTGTGGAATGAAGTTGATTGTGATGATTCGGTCTATTTGTCAAACTCGTTGATGTGTATTTCAATATGTTGAGAATTATCGTCCTGTTGTGAAGTTCTGTCGGTCATAATGAAAATGTTAATTGATTTATACACTTTAATGTATATTATGGTGTGTTGTTGGTCGATTAGATATGTTACGTTTGATATGTGTTATTTGTGGTGATTGTTGTGATGGTTGTGGCAATGTGTTCAACTAGGTAAGGGCTAACGAGGCCTCTGAGATTCGGTACTTGCGAGTATGGGTCAGGACACAGTAATGTTGTGCTGGATTTAACTAAGTAAGGCTTGACGAGGCCTCTGGGATTATGTACTTGCTAGTACGATCATAATCCAGTAATGTGTGGTTCCAGGTATGGTCCGATGGGTCCTCTGGATTTTGTTACTTGCGAGTGCGAACAGTGCATGTTGTGGTACCAGGTAGGGTGTCCAGTGAGGCCTCTAGAGTTTGTTACTTGCGAGTATGAACAATGTTCGGTCATGATTATTCAATCAAGTATGATCTGACAGGGTCTCTGGGGTGCGCACTTGTGAGTGTGGGACCTGGATAGCTTACGGGCCTATGTTGTGATGTTTTCATTGGATAAATGGTTTTCATTGATCTTTCAACTCTTTGGAACATCAAATGCGATCAACCGGCTCTTGAGTTCGTCCTTTATGTCCTATTTGTCTTCACTACATTAATGAAAAACTATGCTACACTAGTAAGGTA
Organism: Orobanche coerulescens; assembly: GCA_033398695.1. Lineage (NCBI taxonomy): Eukaryota > Viridiplantae > Streptophyta > Magnoliopsida > Lamiales > Orobanchaceae > Orobanche > Orobanche coerulescens. The sequence continues at coordinate 101,890,226 of CM065818.1, read as the reverse complement.
AATTACAAGAGGACAAATGATATGCAGGTCATAAAAAATAAATTAATGAATCGCAAGCTTTAAGAACTAATTATAATTAAATGACATACACACTGTTAAAACCAATCCAATTAAAAATTAAAACATCCAACCACATTGATCAATATCACCAAATATATACTACAATTAATTATTAATAAATAAAAACACAATTAATATATCCAGTCTCACACAATCTGACTAAAGAAGAAATTGCGTGTCAAAATCAACAATCAAGGACAGCAGCCCAATTGGCCGCATGGTCGCATAACACCCATCGTCTTGGGTTCTAAACCCCTGCTGGGGACTGTTTGTTATTGTAACAATTAGTTTAGCATCAAGTCCATTTAAGAAACATATTAAATATAACAGCTAAAAATAGCTTGTTTTGCCCTTTTAGATATAGTAATATTCTTTTCTGCCCCAAGTTTAGTAATAACTCTTTTGATACCCAAATTATCGAATTTGACCTTTACTCGAATATATTCGAGCCATTTATTTTAATTTCGAGAAATAAAATTTCGAGTCATATTAAAAAATACAATATTTTATTTCGTGTAACACGAACATAATTACCCGTATGATTTCGTGTCACATGAATTCGGGTAATTATGAATACAGACTTCGTGTCACGAATTCGGGTAAGAATATTACTCGAATATGCGAGTTTAATACACGAATTTTCATGAAATACTCGAACCGGCTTCCTTCTTCACGAAACCGAATTCGGGTAAAAAGATTACTCGAATATTCGAGTTTCACATTCGGGTAAGACTCGAAGTACTCAATTCCTCTATACACTCGAGCTTCCTTCTTCACACCTCCGGGTAGGTAAGAACATTAATTGAATATTTGAGTTTCACGAATACATTCGAAATACTCGAGTTCATATTTAAAACAATACTCGAGGCTGGCTTACGACTCCGGGTAAGAAAGAAGATTACTCGAATATTTGAGTTTCACGAATAAATTAATCGAAATACTCGAGTTCACCTTTAAAACAATACTCGAACGGGCTTCTTCTTCAAGAATCCGAAACACAAAGACTCGAGTCATCTTCTTCCTTCTTCACGAATCTGAATTCGAGGTTCAAGCAAAGACTCGAGTCGTCTTCTTCCTTTTTCACGAATCTGAATCCGAAACGAGTTTCACGAAAACAAAGACTCTTCCTTCTTCACGAATCTGTACTCGAAATACTCGAGTTCACCTTTAAAACAATACTCGAACGGGCTTCTTCTTCACGAATCCGAAATGAGTTTCACGAAAACAAAGACTCCAGTCGTCTTCTGCCTTCTTCAAAAGTTTCACGAATCTGTGGAATTCGAGTTTCACGAATCTTAGTTTCAAGAATACGAGTTATTTCATCCTCCTCGATGGCGAATTCGACTTCCCCAAATTTGAGGCGTTCCCCGAATAGCGCCGCTGATGGTAATGCCGATTCCGAGCCCGCTGCCGCTGCCACTCCCGCCGCCGAAAACCAGGTAAGATTTTATTTTCGTGTAACTCGAGTATGCTCGTTACTCGATTTCGGTTTACACGTTTTACATTTGATTTACACGATTTGCATTCGAATTATAAGATTCGCATTCGATTTACACGATGAAAAAATAAATTGAAATAGAGAAATTTGAATTTGGGAATTAAGTAGCGCCGGTCAACCTCAAATACTTATCGTGTGTTGATATCGTAACTATTCTTTATGTATGAATTGATATCGATTGAATTGATGTCGTGTTAAATTGATTATTTATGTAACCTTGGTAATTCGTATTCGAGTTTCAATTCGAATATGGGAATGTTATAAATATGGATATCTTGTCGAATTTAGTTACTTTGTTTCGTTTAGTTAGTTTATTTCGTTTAGTTAGTTTATTTTGTTTTTTTTATTTGTCTTACTCGAATATAGTTTATAAGTTATTCAAATTGGATTAATGTCCTTCCACAATTAGAACGACGCAAATTGATTTATTATTATTCGAATTGACATAAAACTACTAGAATTAGGATGACTCGGATTGTATTAGAATATCTCGAATTGCATTAGATGATTGAAATTGAATTGGGATGTCTTAAGTTGAATTAGAATAACTCGATGGAAATAAATCGAATAAATCCCACTGTTACTCGAATTGTCCACTTACGTTTTCCCGATTACATATTATCTCAATACACCCGCATGAAGCTAAAATTAATATAAATTTGAATCGGCAGGTTGTTTGGAAGAGGCCGAATATGCGAGGTTCGAAATGCTCCATAAATAGGTATGTTAGGTTAGGGATTGTTAAGACGATTGTTGCTGAGCTGCGGAGTGTAGGTGATGACACTATTAGGGAGTTTAGAGAGTCGTGTCTTGGACACTTTGTCCGGGAGGAGTTGGGGGAGGGTTGTATCTAATGCCGCATTGCATGCCTTGTTCTCAAACGAGGTGATTATACCGGATGCACAGGCCGATGAGTTTTGGTTTAGGCTCGGTCATCAATTTATTCGATTTTCTAGATATAAGTATGCGTTAGTCACCGGCTTGCAATTCGGAGTCTCTGACTTTGATGTACACGGGGACGATGTTCTACCGGAGCGGAGCGTGTACGATCGGTATCCGTTGCTCAGTTGTGGGGGGCAGATGTTAGACTGTATTCGTGATCGATTTGCTGCTGGATATTTTAGAGAGCATAGTTCTTTATTTTCGGTTCATCAAGTTTGACTTGTGGCGTGAGAATTACGTTCGCCGGAATCTTTTCTGCAACTTCACCAAAATCATCAATCTCCATAAGCGCCTTCGTAATTTGTGACCATCATCAGTCTTGCATCAGGATTTCTTTATATATATATATATAAAATTATAGGAGTATAGATCTCGTAGTTTCTGGTGTTCCTTGGCTTGGGTATTGTGCGCTTGCTTATCCGTGTTTTTGGCGTGGAACCTTTTTGGGTCTAGGGTTTAAATATTTTGAGGTAGAACCAGGAGGAATCGAAGAGGTCTAGAACAGCCACCGGGCTGTTGGTCTTCTCTGGCCGGCGTATCGCCGGAAGAATAACATTACTCCGCTGCATTTATCCCTCCCCGTCATTCTAACAGTAGCACTATATTTTAGCTATCTATTTTGTAGGATTCCCAGCCGGATTTTCAAGCTGCCCGAAATCCTTCCGTGCTGCTCCCAGGCGCCATCAGCCTCTTACCGTGCCGTGACCGTTTCTGTGTTCTGCAGGGTGTTGTTCAGGAGTCGACCGGTTTTCAGCTTTCCCGGCTTCTCCTCCCTCAGTTCCAAGTCGTCTCGTAGGCTGGTTTCATTGTTCTTTTTCATTTAATTTCACTCTTGTCAGCCATACATATATTTTTTACTGTGATTTCTCTGCGGTTTGCCTGCTTATCATTGTCTTTTACATTCTCATTGTATTTTTTTTCTTTTTTTTCTTTTCTACCATATTTTATTTTTTGTACTGCGTTTGTGTTGTGTGTTGGTCGATGTCGCACTATTTGCGGGTCGGTAGTTGGAATTTGGGTACCTTGACGGGTAAGATTTTGGAGCTCGTGGATGTTTTAGGTAAGAGAAGGGTTGATGTGGCTTGTATTCAGGAGACTAGGTGGAAGGGGGCGTAGTCCAGGGAGGTGAACGGGTATAAATTGTGGTATTCAGGTCTTGCTAACTCGAGTAATGGTGTGGGTATTCTTTTGTCTAAGGAGCTAAAGGATAACGTCGTGGAAGTGAAGAGGTGTAACGATAGGATTATGTCCGTGAGAGTGGTGGTTGGAGATAAGGTGGTTAATGTGGTTTGTTCGTATGCCCCTCATGTCGGTTTGGGTATGCTTGTTAAGGATGCTTTTTGGGTCTATTTAGATGAGTTGGTCTGGTGTATTCCAGACGATCAATTTATTGTTTTGGGGGGCAATTTCAATGGACACATTGGTGAGGGGGTGGATGGTTATCATAGTGCGCATGGGGGTTTCGGCTTCAGAGTTAGGAATGTAGGAGGTTTCGCACTGTTGGAGTTTGCAACTGCGCATGAGTTGGTAATTGCTTACTCTATCTTTCAGAAGAGAGTTGAGCACCTCATCACCTTCGGTAGTGGGGGGCACAACACCCAAATTGACTACTTTTTTTTGCGCAATCGTGATGTGAGGGCGTGCGTGGACTGCAAGGTGTTCCAGAGTGAGGCATGTGCTTCTCAACACCGGCTGCTGGCTATGGATTTATCCATGGGAGGTCGTGTTGTTAGTAGGGCTAGAGAAGCTAGACCTAGGATTCTCTGGAAGGATCTGAAGGGTGAGAAGGCGACAGAATTCAGGGAGTCTTTGACCCGCGAAGGAGGTTTTTTGCAGGGGGCGATGCTAACCTTATGTGGACCAGCATGGCCAATGCTATTAGGAGTGTGGGCGAGAAGGTGGTAGGGGTTTCTTCGGGCAGGTCTAGTGGACCTATGGAGGCTTGGTGGTGGAATGAGGAGGTCCAAAAAAAGGTTAAGGCTAAACATGCGTTATTTAAGGAGCTTTTGTCGGTTAGTGCTGGGGAGGAGAGAATCCTGAAGCTTGTAGCATACAAGGTGGCGAAAAGAGAGGCTAAGAAGGCAGTGGCTAAGACTAAAGGTGAGGCATACGAGGAGATGTACAAGCGCCTAGACACCAAAGAAGGAGCGAATGCTATCTTTAAACGAGCGAAAGCTAGGGAAAGAGGGCGGCGCGACCTGGGTCCCGTTAAGTATATTAAGGTTGATTTGGGCCAAGTGTTAGTGAATGATGTGGCTATTAAGGAGAGGTGGAATAAGTATTTTTTTGAACTTTTCAATGAGGATAGGGGAAGCGACTCGCTGGTGCAAGGAGTTAGTATATCTTCTGCTCGTTCGTTTAGTTCCTATGAGAGCATTAGCAAGGAGGAAGTAAAGGGTGCCCTATTTAAAATGGGTAGAGCTAAGGTTATAGGCCCGGATCAGATCCCTATTGAGGTGTGGCTTTGTCTGGGGGAAGTTGGAGTTCAGTGGCTAGCAGAGCTATTCAACATCCTTCTCAGAGGTTCTATGATGCCGACGAAGTGGAGGCGTAGTATTGTCGTGCCGTTTTTCAAGAACAAAGGCGATGCTCAGAGTTGTAGTAACTATAGGAGTATTAAGCTCCTCAGTCATACTATGAAACTTTGGGAGAGAGTAGTGGAATGTAGGGTTAGAAGAGAAGTTGAGATCTCTGATAACCAATTTGGCTTCATGCCGGGGAGGTCCATGACTGAGGCCATTCATCTCGTCAGACGCCTTATGGAGAAGTTTAGAGAGCGGCGTAAGGACCTAAATATGGTGTTTATTGATCTAGAGAAGGCTTATGATAGCATTCCGCGCGATGTTATTTGGAGGAGCCTAGAAGAGAGGAGGGTGTCGTTGCCGTTCGTTAGGGCGATCCAAGACATGTACTCTCAAGCTAGGACTTGCGTTAGGACCCCAGTTGGTGACACCTAGTATTTCCCGGTTGACATAGGACTACACCAGGGGTCGGCGCTAAGCCCTCTTCTCTTCGCTCTAATCCTTGACGTCATTTCATGGGGGATTCAGGATGGCGTCCCGTGGTGCATGCTTTTTGCTGACGACATTGTGTTAGTGGCGGAGTGGAGTAGGGAGGTGAATGCGAAGTTGGAGTTATAGAGGTCTAAGTTAGAATCCCAGGGCTTGTGTGTGAGCCGGTCTAATACCGAGTATCTCTGGTGTAACTTTAGTGGCGAGGCCAACGAGGAAGTAGCAGAGGTTATGATTGCGGATCAGATCGTACCCCGTACGGATAAGTTCAAGTATTTGGGTTCGATCATTCAGAAGGAAGGTGAGTGTGAAGATGATGTCACTCATCGTATCAAGGCGGGGTGGCTAAGGTGGAGAGCAGCGACTGGGGTACTGTGCGACAAGAAAGTCCCTCTTAAGTTGAAGGGTAAATTCTATAGAGCGGCAATCAAACCTGCAATGTTGTATGGCTCCGAATGTTGGGCGATGAAGAAGTTGCTTGAGAGAAAGTTGGAAGCGGCTGAAATGAGAATGTTACGTTGGTCGTGTGGTCGCACAATGTTGGATAGAATCTCGAATGAGGTTTTCAAGAACGCGCTCGAAGTTGCGCCCATTTCAGCGAAAGTTAGGGAAGGGAGATTGAGATGGTTTGGCCACGTCCGCAGGAGGCAGGCTTCTACTCTGGTGAGGAGGGTCGAGAGTTTATTGGTTGCCGGGGAGAGGAGGAGAGGCATACCGAGAAGGACGTGGGAGGAGCAGTTGAGATTAGATTTGAAGGCCTTAAACCTTTCCGAGACCATGACTGTTGATAGGTGCTCTTGGAGGCACCAGATCAGAGTTGTTGATTCTTTTCTAGGGAGCGGTGCTATAGTTGAGAGCGTCAGGGTTGGGTTGTCTCGGTTAGCTTTGACCTAGAGCATTACACTTTTTACTTTTACTGTATATTTGATCCTATTGCCTTCTACGTGTGGTGTTTTTGTGATAGGGAGCTGTGCGCAGAGTCAATCTCTCTTCGGTTAGAGCAGCGTTCATCGACAGTGCAGTTGCCAATGTCCCCTTAGGTAAGTCTCATGTGAATTAAACCATGGGCCCAGGTATGGTCGTGAGCTTTCTCGTATCATATGCTTCTTTGTATATACCATTCTATACTTTGTTCTGCACTAAGCTGGGGGTCTTCACGGAAATAGCCTCCCTACCGTAAAAAGTAGGGGCATGGTCTGCGTACATCTTACCCTCCCCAGACCCTGCTCTGAGCGGGATATACTGGGTATGTTTGGTTTGGTTTGGTTTATATTTTAGAGAGCATCCCGGTGATGCGCTGAAGGTCGCTAAGGTGCTATGTGTCTGCTATTTGATATTCGGTGTGGATGGTGGCAAGCGTATTGCTGACCGGTGGTTGTGGACGTTGGTTGAGGACCAGACTCGGTGGGAGAGCTTTCCATGGGGCTTATATTCATATCAGATTTTGGTTACGTATTTGAGCGATGTTCCCACTGAGGTCCTCGCTGGTCTGGATCCGAGTTACCATTTTTATGGTAACATATATACTATTATGGTACGTCCTCGCATTCATTAACTTAATTATATACTCAAACTCAGAATAAATATTGTTATTGTTTCTTATGTTGGGATTCAATTATTATTTTCAGATATGGTCTTGCGAGGCTATACCTTCGTTAGACTCCAAATGTAGGACCATGCTCGAAGCTTCTTTCATCCAGCGACCTCGTTGTACACGCTGGAAGTTGAAGAAGCTGGGTCATGTTGATTTTACCACATTCTTTGATGATGAGGTAATCAATTATAGGTTTTCAATACGTAAAAACTTTTGTAGATATTTAAGGTAATAATTACTGAAAATGAATCATTGAATTGTATTTAGATTGATTGTTTTGAGGTGTTATCTCCGACACCTGAGGAGGAGCAGGAGCTGTATATGCATTCCATTAGTGATGCTGCCAGCGAGCGGGTGCAGTATACGCACAGGATGGCCCTATGCAAGAAGGGTAGGGGGAAGGGGAAGGGGAAGGGTAAGGGGAGGGCTCGTGATGGTGATGCTTCTATCGGTGATCTAGCTGGAGAGCGTATTGTCCGGCAGCGGACATCTGGTCCGGTTATTTCTGACCCTATATATCTTACTCATGGACGTGAGTCATCAGCAGAGCCTCGTGAGCCTGTGCATACTGATTTGCCGCCCCATAGTTCTCCGATATGGGGTCCGCACCAGACTGCATCTTCTTCGGCACGGGGTACTCAGGAGACTGCGCCGATTACTGATTTTGATACTCTTTTCACCCATATGCGTGCATATATGGATTCATCGGTCGAGCAGATGCGTCGATATGTTGATGACGCAGTGGGCAAGTTATGTCGACATATTGATGAGGTAGTGGGCCAGTCTGCTCCTCTTGATACGCCGGCATGGGACTTTGGAGGTATTAATGATCTTATGCACGATTTTTCTCAATTTGACGGAGCACCTATTTTCCCCGAGCAGACTGAGAGAGTCCCCGATGCTGGCGGTTCATCGTTGCCGACAGATACTCGTGTGGATGGAGCGTCGTCTCCCGCTGAGAAGACTGTGGGTGTCCCTAGCCCCGACGGAGCATAAGTCCCGGTAGAGCACACTCCGAGTCTCGGTACTCATTCTGATTGAGCCTCGGTCCCGGTAGAGCGCACTGCGAGTCTCGATCATCATGCTGATGGAGCCTCAGTCCCGGTAGAGCGCACTGCGAGTCTCGATCATCATGCTGATGGAGCCTCGGTCCCGGTAGAGCGCACTGCGAGTCTCGATCATCATGCTGATGGAGCCTCGGTCACGACAGTTACCCCTCGGTTCTTCCGGCTGAGACATTGATGACACCACCAGAGATTGCCCCTAGGTCTCGACCATCCTCTTCCACTGCGGATCTGAGCCCTATCCCGCTTGAGTACTCTCTTATTTCTATTCGAGCAGATATGTGTGATGTGCCTAGACTGCAGTATAGGTCATACAGACCGCATTCCCCCTTCTCGACCACTGTAGTTCGGAAGAGGAAGGACTTGGATGAGGACACGTATAACAGGTGGTTGGACAGCGGCGAGAGGTGAGTTAAATTGTAAATTCAATATTATTTACTAAAATTGTCCGTACTTAAACAAAAAGTAAATTGTAGTGTCAATGTTGGTGCTGCATTCGGAGCTAGTGCCTCCTAGTTTTTGATGCTACAGGACGGATCCAGATTGATAGATGCAGAAGTAAGTCTTTCAATTTATATGTAGGTAATATCTTATTGAAACGTGTAGTTATTGAAAATGTTTAAATTATTTGAAATTTAAATGATATCCAGCATCTGGATGCATATATGGGGATCCCACAGTTTGATCCCGGATTTGTTGGCGTGTGATGGCTCGATGATTGGGCCGCTCATAGGGTTTTGGTTCATACGAGCTTCTTGGTAATGAAAAAATATTAATAAATTTATTCCAAATTAATTGAGTGCTTCGTTACTGACAAAATTATTTTATATTAGGCTACGTGTATCAATGTATGGAATAACTCCAATAGGAGAGGAGGTTCATTGAGTATTGACGATGATGATCTCGATTTCTTGATCAGTTATGTTCACGGTCTGAGACCATTTTGGGGCGATCATCGCCCATGGTGGGAGTTACGCGAGGTGATAATTCATTGCATGTTTTGTTATTTATTTGTATTAGTTATTCGTGTGATATTGTTCTGACAATGTACTTTTTGAACAATCCAAGTGTTGACCATCTGGAATACGTCTCCAGAGTCCTCGAGCGGACATTGGGTTGTTCTCCGCATTATACTCGAGGAGGGTATCATCATCATGCACGATTCTATGGCGCAAGAACACGATGCATATTGGAAGTTGAGATCGCGGCAGGCATCGGGTATATGTCGCTTAATTCCTACCATTCTACAGCGTTCTGGATTTTACGAGCGCCGCCCTGATATCACCCCGGTAACTCCGTTTCGAGTTGCTACAGCGAGGAAGGATTTATGCTATGCACAGGATGACTCGACCTCTTATGGTGCGTATTCTATACGGACTATAGAGTCTCTCGTTCAGCAGTCTTTCTCTCATGGAAAGACCGAGGCGGATATTTATGCATTTAGAGGACGTATGGCCGATCTATATGGAGGTTTAGCGATGATATAGATACTGTAGTGTGTGATCCCACTAGTTTATTTATACGGTGGGATGATAGAGATTAGTGATAGGATTATCAATGATGTAAATACTGATTTCGTTTTTATAATGATTATTGTGTATCAAATTAAACGTAATCAATGATGTAAATACTGATTTCGTTTTTATAATGATGTAAATACTAATTTCGTTTTTATAATACCCGGTTGAATTTCATTCATTTTTATTCAATATTAATCAGTCAGTAATTATCATTCAGTAACTTCACTCATTATTAATCACTCATCATTCATGATTCATTCATTTCGTTCACTGTTGGTATGTTGTAATCGTATATCAGTTACCGATCGTCATTTCATCTCTGTTTATAGATCGAGACGGGAATATTATCATTTTCATCGGGATTGGTAGTCTTGTACTGGGAGTATCATTTTTGGCATGTGTTGGACCTGTTCACTTTCACATTCGTATGAATTGTCGGATCATTCATCAGTCGTAGCGAGGAATCGGAGTTATCGGATTTTCACCATGTCCAGCATTGAGTTACGGCCGTAAGGATTGTAGGTTACGGCTGTAACAAGGGTTCGTTGATGTCAGGCCATTTTGGACGAACGGGACTTACGACCATAAGGTTTCGGAATACGGCCGTAAGTTGAGCAGGTACGGCCGTAAGGCTTGGCCGACACGCCGTGTCAGCAGGTGCCTAGGCGTTTTTGGCCGAAGGCGAGTTACGGCCGTAAGGGTTGCAGCATACGGCCGTAAGGCGAGGGAGATACGGCCGTAAGGCTTGGCCGGATACGGCCGTACGTTACAGGCAGGGTACCTGGTCATTTTCGACGAAGAGGGCTTACGCCCGTAAGTTTGGCCGGATACGGCCGTATCATCCGAGTTACGCCCGTAAGGTGTGCGGGTACGGCCGTAAGGATGTCGGCAGATGTTTTAGACGAGGGCGAGTTACGCCCGTAAGTCAGGGCGGATACGGCCGTAAGGCTGTCGGCAGGTTTTTGGACGAAGCCGAGTTACGGCCGTACGAGTTGGCCGGTTACGACCGTAAGGCCATTGACCTGGGATGTTACGGTCGTATGAAGGCCGAGTTACGGCCGAAACTTCCGCCAGTATTCAACGATCCGGCCGGGACTTTTTCTTCATTTTCACCCTTTTCTTCCATCTTGTCCGAGAGAGAGAGAGAGCTTGAGGGAGGGATTTTCCTTCATCAATCACTGGAGTACTTGATTTTCTTCATCTTCATTCGTTTGGGAAGCTTGGATACTCGATTTAACTCGTGTTCATCGGATCAAAGTGGTTGGATCTTCAAGAGGTAATTTCTTCAACATCTTGGATTTCGATTTTGTGTTGAAATATGATGTTTTGGACATTATAATCATGCTATATGAAGGGATATGAATATGATTATGAGTTTGTATAAAGATTCATTGGATTATTGAGGAATTATTCAAGAACACTTTGAATATCGAGTTGGATTTGGGAGTTTTCGATTAATTGTTGTTATAATCACGTATTTGGATATTCATAACGGATTATTGATCGTATTGAAGATGTTTTGTTGGTTTGAAAAACTTCTTGGGGATTTGGTGTTGGTATTATTGAGGTTTGGTTGTAATCAATCGAAGTTGGCCATAAAGTGTTCGATATAATGCCCCAATGAACTTGGTTTATTCGAATCGACGTTTTGAGTTCGTTATATTCGTGTTTAATTCGTATAATGAATGGATTGTTGGTAATTGTATTTATTCAAGGTTGTTCGAGCGACCGATATATCAATTAGGACGTTGTTCGTGGAAGGAAAATTGTCACCGGTGTTGAGTAAGTTAATTCTTACTCGGTTAAAAGGATATTCATTCCTTTTTGTTTGTTGATCTTTCATAATCATAACTCATTCATCATTGTATTAATAATATTGAGACTTGTAATTGTCGAATAATCACTTCATTAACGAGGAATGGCGGTTCCAATCATTTCATTGAAACTATCAATCACTTCATTATCATTTCACCTCGGTGAGTCATTCTTGACTTTGTCAGATTATTATTATTCATTGATATTCATTATGGTCATTCTCGTTCATATGACCTTCTGGGTTCATATTACGTGGCCGGGTGCGGATGTGTGGAATTTTTAGTCGGGCACGTGATGGCCATGTATTGGGAGTGATACATTGACTGCACACACGAATGCATTACCTCCGTGAGACTAATTAGGTACAAGGACGGGTGTGTCCGGTCATTTGTCTTGTACACTTGCACAGAACACTACGGGCGTACTATGATACTCCTCTTCAGCGTAATTCATAACTAGGGATATTTCATAACTTCAGTTAAATCATGATTGTGTATTTTTCAACCCTTGAGGATTGTTGTTCAGTAATCGATTTCTACTGGGATTTTGTTTTTCAGGTCATGGCAAGGCAAAAGCACGGGAATAGCATGCTGACGTCGAGGAGTCCCAGTGATACTAGTAGGGGCCCCTGATCTTTCAGTTATTCATGTTGTTGTCCTTTAATTTCCGCTGCAGACTTTCATTTGGATACTCCGTTTTATTCAGTGTTGTGTATTTTATCTTCATATAAAATATACTAGTATTCGGTATTATCCTGGTGTATTGTACTTAAACTCCTCATCGAAGTATTTGGTAATATAATGTGGTTCGGTACTACAATTATATTATTTAATTCATCATTTTCATTCGCCTGGTGGGTCCCAGCCGGGGATTCACGACACTGTAATATCCGCCTAGTTTGGGGTGTTGCAGAGTTGGTATCGGAGAGTGGTTTTGAATACTACCTTCCGAGTCATGTCTCATTTGAAATCATCGTCATCAGACTAGTATCATTGGATTTTCGCGTCACGTGTGACCTGTGCAAATGCCGAGCCAATCAGACCGAAAGAACTGTAAGATTTCTAACGCCATGGTATAATTTCTGGCAATAGTCATTCATTTATCATTCATCAATTAACAATCCTCAAACATCATCATTCATTGTGATTAGGACGATCATGTTAACTCATTAATCACTTAACTCATTTCATTACTCAGTTAATGATCAGGACGATCATGTTAACTCATTAATTACTCAATTCATTTCATTACTCAGTTGTCGATATGGATGATCATATTATTAATCTTGTTAAGTTGGTCACGATAATCATTTCCAGAATTTCATCAGATAATCATGTCACTTCAGTAAATCATTCATATAATCACTAAGTTAGAGCATGTATACTCATTTTCATCATCTCATGACATAATCATAACGTGATAATCATGCGGGAAATATAATCATTATGCGACCTTCCTACTTCAGTATGGGGAGAGCTGTCAGGGGATGCACGGGGAGAGGCCGCGGTGCGGGCCGAAACCCGGGAAATAATCACTCGCTGTCGGCAAATCGTACCCAGGACTCGGCTCGATCAGAAGATGTTCGGGTTGATCCACTCACTTTTATGCAGGCCATGATGACCCATGTGCAATTGCTCAATCATCATTGCGCCACTCTGGCCGGATTAATCGAGAGAACTCTCCCGTATGAGCCTGCTGCTAAGGAAATTGCTGAACAACAACCCTCATCTGTCAACAAGAAATCAATGGAGCGTAATCAATCCGAAGGCGGTCAGTCAACCTTCAAGAAGCCTCGTGTGAGTCCTATCGTTTCTGAGCGACCTCCTACGGTGCTTACTCATGCGGGATCTCAGTCCCGAGCGGCCAGTTCGGCTATCACCTGCTTCAACTGTGGAGCGCCGGGTCATTACAGCACTAAGTGTCTGAAACCGTCTATCGCGTGCCATAATTGTGGGAATTTTGGGCATAAGGCCCGTTTTTGCCGAAAGGACTCCAAGTCAGCTCCAGCGGCATCTCAGGCCCCAAAGCAATCAGCGATTCAGAATCAGACTGCTCTGTCAACGTCGTTTAAGATAATGGAAGAAAATAAAGTTGGAGCTCATATTTATCAGACGGGAGCGTCCGGTTCGGGGGCCGGTAAGTCCCGGATTCATGTGATGAAAAGGATCGACGATCCGGTGGCCCGAATGATCTCAGGTATACTCATAATTTTATTTCAACCTGTGTGTACCTTTTGATACTGGTACACCGCATTCATTCATTTTTGAATCATGTTTGAATAGACTTATTTTGGGATAGTCCTATTGCTTGTGGACCTCATACCATCGGTCTACCTGACGATGGAAGAATTTTCGGAAATCATACCGAAGTAAGCTTAAAGACCGCGATTGGTTGGTGGGCCTAATCGTGGTGAATTTATCCGAGGACGATGTATATTGGGTATTAGTTGGATGGATCGTCATAATACTATCCTTAGTGCTGTAAGCGTTTGGTCACTATCATTCCGTCGTTGGTTGTCGAATCTGTGCTTCAGGGAAGTAATCCCCGTTGTTCCAGAAGAATTATTATTATGATGGAAGCAGGGAAATTCCTCAATCGAGTTGTTCAATCATTCATGGTATTGTTTTCATAGATTGGCCGTTCTAAGGCAATCGAGTTGTTCAATCATTCATTGTATCATTTTCATCGATTTGCCGTTTTAAGGCAATCGAGAGGTTCAATCATTCATTGTATCACTTTTTATCGATTGACCATTCTAGGGCAATCGAAATGTTCAATCATTCGTGGTATCATTGTCATCGATTTACGATGTATTTCAGACGAGTTATCTGGTTGCCTTCACATAGAGTAGTGGAATTCAGGAGTGAGTTGGAGCCCGGTACGTCCCCGTTATCGAAGGCACCGTATCGGATGGCCCCGACCGAAATGCAGGAGTTGAAGATTCAACTTGAGGAATAGTTCGAGAAAGGTTATCTCCGACCGAGTGCGTCCCCGTGAGGAGCACCAGTGTGATCTGTCAAGGAGAAGGTTGGATCGTCTCGTGTGTGTATTAATTATCAGGAGTCGAACAGGGTGATGATCAAGATTAGCATCCTCTACCCCGTATTGATGATCTCTTAGATCAACTTCAGGGAACTTCAATATTTTCCCAGATCGACTTAAGATCTGGACATCATCAGTTGCGAATTCAAGAGTCCGGTATCGCTAGGACGGCGTTTCGTACACGCTATGGTCATTATGAGTTCGTAGTTATGCCGTTCGGGCTAACTAATGCACCTGCGGTATTCATGGAGTTAATGAATCGGGTTTTCATCGACTTTTTGGATCAGTTTGTTGTTGTCTTCATCGATGACATTTTGATTTATTCTCGTGATCGAGAGGAACACGAGGTACGTCTTCATCAGGTTCTCGACGTGTTAAGACGCGAGCAACTATATGGAAAGTTTTCTTAATGTGAGTTCTGGATGTCCGAAGTAACTTTTCTCGGGCATGTAATTTCATCAGACAGAGTTCGTGTCGACCCTCAGAATACGGAGGCTATCCGAGATTGGCAACCTCCGAAAGATGTTAAGGAAATCCGAAGTTTCCTCGGATTAGCTGGTTAATTATCCGACCCACGACCTGGAGCTAGCAGTCGTGGTTTTCGCGTTGGAAATTTGGCGTCGTTACCTTTATGGCGTCACCTGTCAGATCTTCACTGATCACAAGAGTTTGAAGTATATATTTACTCAGAAGGAGTTAAATATGCGACAGAGGCGGTGGTTGGAACTAATCAAATATTATGATATCGAGATCCTTTACCACCCGGGCAAGACGAATGTTGTCACCGACGCCTTGAGTCGTAAGTCCGTTCAGGGGCAGATGCTTGCTCGTTTAACAGTTCAAAAGGAGCTTCAATAGGAATTCCTTAGACCCGAGATCGAGGTCCGGCTTCAGCGAGTTCAGGGACAGCTTTGTATGTTAGATATTTCATCATCACTTGAGGAGGAAATCAGGGAGAATCAGGGTCGAGAACCAGCATTGTTGCGCATCCGTGAGGACGTGGCTCATGGGAAAGCCCCTGGATTCGTGGTCCACGAGGATGGACTTTTGAGATTTAAGAATCGGTTGTGCGTACCGGCGAATGACGAGTTGAAAAACTCGATTTTGAGAGAAGCTCATGCTACCCCTTATTCTGTTCATCCGGGGTCTAGCAAGATGTACAAGGACTTGAAACAAAATTACTGGTGGAGTAATATGAAGCGAGAAGTCGCGGAATTTGTTTCGAGATGCTTAACCTGTCAGCAAGTCAAGATAGAACATCAGCGACCGGCGGGTATACTGAAACCTCTCCCTATTCCAGAATGGAAGTGGAAAGACATTTCTATGGATTTCATCACGAGTTTGTCGACGAGTCGTCGTGGCATGAATACGATCTGGGTGATCGTGGACCGCTTAACTAAATCAGCTCATTTTCTTGAGATCAAAGATATATGGGGTCCCGAGAGACTTGCCCAGCTGTTTATCAAAGAGATAGTGAGACTGCACGGTACTCCTAAGAGTATCGTTTCCGATCGTGATGGACGGTTTGTGTCTTATTTTTGGAAATCAGTCCATCGTGCTATGGGAACTCAGCTTAATCTCAGTACCGCTTTTCATCCTCAGTCCGACGGACAATCCGAGAGAACCATTCAGACATTAGAGGACATGTTGAGGGCATGCGTCCTCGATTGGAAGGACGATTGAGAAGCCCGACTACCATTGATCGAGTTCACGTATATAATAGTTGTCGTGCTTCGATCAAGATGGCACCTTACGAGGCCTTGTACGGTCGTCGTTGTCGATCTCCTTTGTGTTGGGACGACTTATCAGAATCAATCGGCACCGAGCCCGATATGCTTATAGCCGTCCGTGAGAAGGTAGCTTTGATCAAGAGTCATTTGTTGACCGCTCAGAGTCGACAGAAATCTTATGCAGACAATCGTCGTCGACCACTAGAGTTAGAGACGGAGGACCACATTTTGTTCAAGGCTTTCCCGAAGCGGGGTATTTTCCTCTTCGGAAACGGGGGAAGTTGAGTCCGAGATTTATTAGACCGTTTGAGATTTTGTAACGAATAGGCGAGCTAGCTTATCGTTTGGCTTTGCCTCCGGCGTTAAGCCGAATTCATAATGTGTTTCACGTCTCTCAGTTGCGGAACTATGTTGCCGACCCGAGTCATATACTTCAGTTCGACGAAATCGAGATCACGGATGATCATTCATGCGAGGAACGTCCTATACGAGTTTTAGAGCGGCGAATCAAACAATTGAGGAACAAGACGATCCCTTTTGTCAAGATTCAGTGGTCTAGACACGGAGTCGAAGAGGCCACTTGAGAAACCGAGGAGACTATGCGGGAGAGTTATCCCGAGTTGTTGACCCTTAGTTTCGGGGACGAAACTCTTTTTAAGGGGGGAGTATGTAATACCCGGTTGAATTTCATTCATTTTTTTCAATATTAATCAGTCAGTAATTATCATTCAGTAACTTCACTCATTATTAATCACTCATCATTCATGATTCATTCATTTTGTTCACTGTTGGTATGTTGTAATCGTATATCAGTTACCGATCGTCATTTCATCTCCGTTTATAGATCGAGACGGGAATATTATCATTTTCATCGGGATTGGTAGTCTTGTACTGGGAG
The DNA here is from genome assembly GCA_033398695.1 of Orobanche coerulescens. Lineage (NCBI taxonomy): Eukaryota > Viridiplantae > Streptophyta > Magnoliopsida > Lamiales > Orobanchaceae > Orobanche > Orobanche coerulescens. The sequence goes on along the minus strand of CM065818.1, from coordinate 101,873,052 downwards.
TATCATTTTTGGCATGTGTTGGACCTATTCACTTTCACATTCATATGAATTGTCGGATCATTCATCAGTCGTAGCGAGGAATCAGAGTTATCGGATTTTCACCATGTCCAGCATTGAGTTACGGCCGTAAGGATTGTAGGTTACGGCCATAACAAGGGTTCGTTGATGTCAGGCCATTTTGGACGAACGGGACTTACGGCCGTAAGGTTTCGGAATACGGCCGTAAGTTGAGCAGGTACGGCCGTAAGGCTTGGCCGATTACGGCCGTACGTGTCGAGCAGGGTGCCCAGGCGTTTTTGGCCGAAGGCGAGTTACGGCCGTAAGGGTTGCGGCATACGGCCGTAAGGCGAGGGAGATACGGCCGTAAAGCTTGGCCAGATACGGCGGTACATTACAGGTAGGGTACCTGGTCATTTTCGACGAAGGGGGCTTACGCCCGTAAGTTTGGCCGGATACGGCCGTATCATCCGAGTTACGCCCGTAAGGTGTGCGGATACGGCCGTAAGGATGTCGGCAGATGTTTTAGACGAGGGCGAGTTACGCCCGTAAGTCAGGGCGGATACGGCCATAAGGCTGTCGGCAGGTTTTTGGACGAAGCCGAGTTACGGCCGTACGAGTTGGCCGGTTACGGCCGTAAGGCCGTTGACCTGGGATGTTACGGCCGTATGAAGGCCGAGTTACGACCGTAACTTCCGGCAGTATTTAAGGATCGGCCGGGACTTTTTCTTCATTTTCACCCTTTTCTTCCATCTTGTCCGAGAGAGAGAGAGCTTGAGGGAGGGATTTTCCTTCATCAATCACTGGAGTACTTGATTTTCTTCATCTTCATTCGTTTGGGAAGCTTGGATACTTGATTTAACTCGTGTTCATCGGATCGAAGTGGTTGGATCTTCAAGAGGTAATTTCTTCAACATCTTGGATTTCGATTTTGTGTTGAAATATGATGTTTTGGACGTTATAATCATGCTATATGAAGGGATATGAATATGATTATGAGTTTGTATAAAGATTCATTGGATTATTGAGGAATTATTCAAGAACACTTTGAATATCGAGTTGGATTTGGGAGTTTTTGATTAATTGTTGTTATAATCACGTATTTGGATATTCATAACGGATTATTGATCGTATTGAAGATGTTTTGTTGGTTTGAAACACTTCTTGGGGATTTGGTGTTGGTATTATTGAGGTTTGGTTGTAATCAATCGAAGTTGGCCACAAAGTGTTCGATATAATGCCCCAATGAACTTGGTTTAATCGCATCGACGTTTTGAGTTCGTTATATTCGTGTTTGATTCGTATATTGAATGGATTGTTGGAAATTATATTTATTCAAGGTTGTTCGAGCGACCGATATATCAATTAAGACGTTGTTCGTGGAAGGATAATTGTCACCGGTGTTGAGTAAGTTAATTCTTACTCGGTTAAAAGGATATTCATTCCTTTTTGTTGTTGATCTTTCATAATCATAACTCATTCATCATTGTATTAATCATATTGAGACTTGTAATTGTCGAATAATCACTTCATTAACGAGGAACGGCGGTTCCAATCATTTCATTGAAACTATCAATCACTTCATTATCATTTCACCTCGGTGAGTCATTCTTGACTTTGTTAGATTATTATTATTCATTGATATTCATTATGGTCATTCTCGTTCATATGACCTTATGGGTTCATATTGCGTGGTCGGGTGCGGATGTGTGGAATATTTAGTCGGGCACGTGATGGCCATGTATTGGGAGTGATACATTGGACTATGCACACGGTAACAGATTACCTCCGTGAGACTAATTAGGTACAAGGACGGGTGTGTCCGGTCATTCGTCTTGTACACTTGCACAGAACACTACGGGCGTACTATGATACTCCTCTTCAGCGTAATTCATAACTAGGGATATTTCATAACTTCAGTTAAATCATGATTGTGTATTTTTCAACCCTTGAGGATTGTTGTTACGTAATCGACCCGATTTGGGGATTTTGTTTTTCAGGTCATGGCAAGGCAAAAGCACGGGAATAGGATGCTGACGTCGAGGAGTCCCAGTGATACTAGTAGGGGGCCCGATCTTTCACTTATTCATGTTGTTCTCCTTTAATTTCCGCTGCAGACTTTCATTTGGATACTCCGTTTCATTCAGTGTTGTGTATTTTATCTTCATATAAAATATACTAGTATTCGGTATTGTCCTGGTGTGTTGTACTTAAACTCCTCATCGGAGTATTTGGTAATATAATGTGGTTCGGTACTACAATTATATTATTTAATTCTTGTATTTTTACTTTCTGTCGTGTGTAATAATCGTGCTAAATGGTGGCAGCTTAAGGAGTTTCTTCTTGATCTCTTGACGCGCATCTATTCGCGATTTATGTATTGTTATTTTTTTTTACTGTAATTTTTATTATGTGTTTTTTATAAAAGCATTGATGGCAGCGTAAGGCGACTCTTCGGACTTTCTTGATGCGCATCTTAAAAATTGTGTTATACTTACGAGTATATTTTTATTTTCTTTTGTTGTGTGCCTCGTATATTTATTCTCTTGCAGATTCTAAAAGGCGTTAGCTCAAACATCAACTTTCTTAACAGGGTTCTGCTTTTCTGCATTGCTTTTTATTTTTTTTTATTTTTTTTATTTTTAAACTGAGGACAGTTTTATTTTCAAGTTTGGGGGTGGTTTGTTTAATTATTTTGGTGTGTTGGAATTTTGGTGTGTTTTGATTTGGTTATTTGCCTTAATTTTTTTTATTTTATATATATATATATATATTTATAGTATTTTGATTTATGAGATTTCTAGATATGGCCATAACACCAATAAATTAGGTATATACAAGCTTCTAAAATCGTTTTAATCGGTCAATTTTTTTTTTTTTGTATATTCCAAAATTTTTGAGCCTTAATCTCTCTTTCCAAGCCTTGTAATTATCATATAAAATCGAGTCATTCGTTATCTTTAGAAAAGAAGAATCAATCGGTTGATGAAAAATAGAACTAAAATTTACTTAATTTGTGGGTTTTTGTTTTTTCATGCTTAAATTAAGAAATGATTTTCTGCAAAAATTCTATTCCCTAAACAAAAAGGAGTCATTGGTGAAAAGAGCTACATGTTAGCAAATAACGGTGTGAAAGCTATCACCTAAAAAAAATGACGAAAAGGAGAAGTGTTGAAAGAAAGAATACCGCCTAATTTTGGAGGTCTTAAGTTTTGCGAAAAATAAAGGACTAACCATTGTTGGTGCGTAGCTGCCGTCTCAGAAAAATTGGTGAAAAGAGCTACACATTAGCAAATAACGGTGTGAAAGCTATCACCTTTTTAAAAAAAAATGAGATAGAAATTGTGTTAGTGAAAAGAGCTACACGTTAGCAAATAACGGTGTGAAAGCTATCACTAAGGGATGTAGTTTATGAGCAGATTTGAATTAATTAGCGGCTGAATTTCAATACACTCAATTTCGTGAAAAACTACAATATTTGATGACGCCAATAAAATTATTCTTCTTATTGAGTCGAAAAGTAAACGAGTGATCGAGAGCAACCATTAAAGGGAGTCGTGTGTATCACGAGTGGGAAAGAAATAATCAACCTTTTGGGGGAAAACCTTGAATTTGGAATTACAAAATAAAAACCGTGTTTTAACTTCAAAATCATTAGTAGATTTATTTTGAATATTGATTCATTTCTATCTACTGTATAAAGCCGGTTGTTGTGTATTAATGGTATTTTGATCTCCTTTTCTCTTTTTATATTTTAATTTATGTGTGTATTAATTTTTCTTATTTTTATTTTTGGAGCATGAATAATAAAGAGTCTTGCTCGGGACTAGCAAGAATTCAAGTTTGGGGGTGTGATAAGTGTCAGTTTTATACACTTATCCATGGTTTGTATCGATAAAATTCACCCATAATTGAGCTAGTCTACTCGTTTTTTGCTTTTAATTAATTAGTTTTTAATAATTTTATTTTTATCAAATGATGATCGGATTAAATAACTGATTTACTCAAGAAATAACATGTTTATTAAATATTCTCTTTGTTGAATTTTGATATATTCATGTTGTAGGGCTTTCCGAGACGAATTCGGCAATCTTTTCGGATTCAAAATCAGAGTTATATATCAAAAGTTATCATCCGAAGAAGATTTGGGGCAAAAACGCAAAGTCTGAGAAATTTCAATAAAACATAACTCTCAAAGCAACCAGTGAACAAATTGACGAAGCCAAATTACGGCCGTAACTACAGAATGTTACGGCCGTAAGTCATCCAAGTTACGGCCGTAACTCCTTAATGTTATGACCGTAACTCTTGACAGATTGTTATGATTTATCTAATTTTTTATACTTTTTGTGTATTATTGAGGGGATGGCTGGCATTGATCCGATCTATTGTAATAATGCTGGAGTTTTGGAGCTATTAGATAACTTTAGGTGTATAAATAGACCCCTTAGATCCTTCATCAATCATCATTCATCATATAATTTTTCACTTCTTGTAAACTTTTCTTTTTGTGTGAAGAACACACTTGTGTTCTTGAATGATTTGCTTGAGTATGGTATAGCATATGTTGTTCAGAGAGTTTATTGCTTCTTTCTCCTTTATCTACTAAGGGAGTGAGGATCAATTCTTTCTCTTGATTCAACTAATAATGACCACCAAGGCTTGTATTATGTATAATAAACCCTTCATGGGCTAACTTACCTTTAGTTGGGATCATAAACAAGGTTAGTCATGTTATTTATGTTTGTATAAAAGATCTATTGTGAATTACTTATTATTGTGTGTGATTTTCATTGTTTTAACAATCTTTATTTATTTGGCCAATAAATGACGATATTTATGGTCTTCATATATTTCGAAAGAAAATATGTTTGATTAGATCAAATGATCTTCACTCTAAGTTGTTCTAGGGGATAGAAATATACCTCTAGACCTTAGATGATTCTTTGAGTTATTTTCATAAATCCTAATGCTATGTATTGAAGCCAATCAACATAGAAATATAGTGGATTGATTCAATATATAAGGGGCGTTTTATAGTTCGAAAGAGAAACCGTCTTTTTAAGGAAAATCGAATCTACACAACATAATAAGTAAATTCATCTTATTATCTACTATACATCTTCTATAACTATTGACGAACTAAGTTTGTAATCCCAACTATTTCATTTTATCGTTAATCAATCTATTATTATTGCAATCTTTTTATTTCCTTAAAATATTAGAACTATTATTGCATTTACTTTACAACTATTAAACCAAACTCTTTAATTGTGTGTTTCACTCATCTTAGTATCTATAAAAATAGACTAATAGTGTATAATTCAAATTATAACCAAACTTCCTCGTGGGATCGATAAACCGGACTCAAAAAGTCCACTTTACTACTTGATACGATATCGTGCACTTGCGATAGTTACACTAAGAACGTGTCAGTATGTTCTCCAAAAAGAATCTATGGTGCTGTAATATCTCCGTAAATCAGGGGGTGTTACAGAATATGGTATCGGAGCTTATGTTTATGGATACCTAGGCTGTTGGTGTTTTGGGTCTGTTAAAGTTGAGTCGGTCTTTATTTATGATATAACTGGTTTGCTGCCACCTCGTGCTGTCTGTGCTGGAAGTCCCTTCGGAGGTTAGTTATTCCTTCTATTCGGGAATAATTGTTGATGTGATTGGATAATCTGCTGTTGTAATCTTTCATATCCTCAATCTTCCCTTGTCCTTCAATATGTGTGAATAATTTGTATTCTGATACAACTATATTCGCATAATGGATGAAGTCGGTCAGCAGATACATTTGAGGATATCGTGTATCAGGTATATCATATGAGAGTATTACTGGGATGAGTACACATATTCAGTATGTTGAGGCGACAAGCAGGAGCAGTTATAAAGGGTTATTATGGAAGCCATAACGTGCGCTAAGTCGAGGATCTAGCGTATGTTAAGATGTTAGGTGTAGCGTACGCTATATGTCATGCATAACACACGCTATGGGAGATATTGGTCAGGGTTCAGGTTTTGGCCGACAAGTGGGTCCCGTGGTCGACAACTTTCGGCATAGGAGTGGACAAGGCAAGTCAACAATTTTTCGCCTTGTGGGATCCGACGCAGGGGTCCACGATGTTGTAGTATTTCCTGATAATTTTGGGAGTGATATAGAAACTGGTATGTTGGTATTGTGTTGAGACTTCGTATAGGAGTTGTATGATAGTATCACGGAAGTTCCTCGACTTCACGTACCCGTAAGTATAATGCTTTAGTTAGTCGCTTGTGGTAACGATTGATTGTTTTTGTGATGAGGCTGGAAATTTATGGTTGAGATGTTGGTTGTAACAGGATTGCAAGTTTCGGGACGAAACTTCTTTTCAGGGGGTAAGGGTGTAATATCCGTGTATGTTATTATCGAGATATTTTAATCCTGGACGTATTCCATTGAGATATGGGTTGAGAGTTTTCCATGTTGTATTGTGATTATTTGGAATCGTGTGTATCGATGAAGGGATGTGGAATGTTCGTGGTTGAAAATTGTTGAATTTGCGATTTTCGGAGTGTGTTCGTTCTGATCGGACCGTCGGATTTGTGGTTTGAGGGCTCAGGTCATAAGGATTCCGAGTTACGACCGTAAGTGGGCATTACGGCCGTAAGGCCTTGCTGATTACGGCCGTAAGGCAGTGCGGGTTAGGCCGCAATGCACTCGTAGAAGTTGGGCAGTAGGTCGGAAGGACTCGTAACATCCGTAAGGGTGTGCTGGTAACAGGCGTAAGGTACAGGCCTAGTACGGCCGTAAGGGGATGGTCGAGTACGGCCGTAAGGTGTCGAATATTATGTCCATAATGCCTGGCCGTGTAACGGCCGTAATGCGCCTGGGTGTTTCAGGGAGTAGCCAATGAGGGCCCGTTACAACCGTAATACACTGTCGGTTACGGCCGTAACACACTCGGCTATATAAGGCCGAGTGACGGGTCACAATGTCATTTTCCCCTTTTTTCTTCCTCCTTCGCGATTCTTCGGTGGATTTTGAGGATTTTGATCGGGAGCATCATTGTGCGATATTTTGGGAAGTTTGATTCATGTCTAACATCATCCTTCACTCGAGTTCCGCCCGAATTAAGGTAAAAATTCATTCTTGTTCCTAGTTCTTCATATTTAGGGCTTTTGTAAAATCCTTTGATTTTAGTCTGTTCTAGCCCTGATTGGTTTTAGATTATGATGTTATAATCATAATCCTTCATTTTTCTCCGAAGTTCATGGATTAAATTCCAAGTTTTCTTTCGTAGTTTGAACTCGAACCATGTTGTCCTCGTCGTGTTCGATTAAATGTCCCTAATGGTAAAATTTAGGGTAAATCCTTCTGTTTTCATGGTGCGGTATTTGATTCGGTATTTCAATGTGTTAGGATCGAATTGTTAAAGGAAGTTGGATCGTAAGTTCATCCATTTGTTGTTTCCCGTGTCATTCGAATTGAGGCAAGTACTTTGATTGTGTTTAATGTACTTCGTGTGAATATGTGAAAAATGTGATTTTTGAGAAAATGAGATTTGTGCCATGTGGTTGAGTGTGTGCGAGCCGAGTAAAAACAGCGAGGGTCCCCTGGGATCTGTTAGACTTCGAGTTCCATGGATCACTCGGTTGGGTTGTACACTGGGGAGGGCCTGACGAAAACTCTCTGGGGTGTGTATCCCATGTGGGTAAAGTGCTTGTACAACTCGGGAGGTATTTTTGTGATGATGATTATGGTATTATATTCCAGAATAACTGTGATGGCGCTGTGATTTCTGTGATTTATGTAGATTATTCATTTGTGGTACATATTCTAGAATCATTATACTTGCACCGGATTCTTGCTGACCCCTTCGGGGATAGATATACTTTTTTGTATTCAGGTACAGGTCCAGTGGGAGAGCCAACTCAGGGCAGACACGAGCTTGGTGGGCAGCATTGATATCGTGCACTATTTTGAGTCGGTGGTCGTATGGTCATGGTCAAAGCCGTGTTTTGGTTTTGTACTCGCGCGGGTACTGTCCGGTGTTGTATGTCGTGTCATTGTTGATGGTTAATGATGTTGTTGTGTTCCAGTTGTGAACGGTTGTATTGGTTATGATCCTACGGGACGATATGATGTTCGGTATTGTGATGTATGTCATATTGATGTTGAAGTTGGTTTTAAATGTGTGAATGTCCCGGTTTTGTTGTTGTTAATGTGTTTTATGTTGGTCTAAGCCTAGTAGGTTCTCCAAAATGAATCTACGGCACTGTAATATCTCCGTAAATCACGGGGTGTTACACATAAGCTATCCCAATCCCACACTCGAAAGTGCGCACCTGAGAGATCCCGTGAGACCTTTAAATGTTCAAGTTTCTCCAAGAACACAAAAATCATGAAACGGGTGGAATTAATCCAAGATGTGGATATGTAATCCGTATAATACGATTAATAACATCGTATAGTACCAATCGATTCGTTAAAAGTGGGCCTAAATCAAAATCAAGAACCAAAACCCCAAAAAGTTACCTTCGATCTAGACGAATCAAGATGAATGATGATGACTGACACGAATCAAACCTCCCGAATCAATGAAGATCGATTATTCAAACCCAAGAATAAATCCCAGTCCATAAATCGTGAAGAGAGACGGCGGAGAAGGGAAATGAAATCTTTTCCCGAAAATGCTTGTTGCGATTGGTTTTTATACCAGTTGCATGTTATGACCGTAACTAAGCTACCTTACAGCCGTAACATCCAAGATATATGGCCATATTTAGTTCACTGGAGTCCATACTCAAAACCAATTCTACGGTACGACCGTAATCAAAGGCAACAACAGTCGTAATCTAAAAACAAGCTTATGGCCGTTTAAAATAAGACTTATAGTCGTAATACATATACATATGGCCATAACAAATAAGACTTACGGCCATAATGGTACTGCTGTACACAATAACAATTCCCAACTGCTCCGACAGTCCAGTCGAACGTCCAAAAAATGTCCCGATTACGCAAATGCACAACCAACGCTCCAAAATAATAACGAAGAAATGACAAAACCCAATATGCATTTCCACGTGCACATAGACATGATTAATATGATCCATAGACAATAAGTCGTCCTGACTAACACCACAACAGGATGGTAACAGATAATGCACAACGCCGAAACAATTCCAACTAATCATCGATGGAAATATATTCAACACAAAATGATAAATAATTCAAGACCACGAGAAATGAAAATCCTGGGTTTTACACCGTGTCTCATCCACACATTGGAACGATAACCACATCTTTTTCCTCGTATGCTTATTTCTTGCACATGTAATGCTTGCAAATACTGAGGAGCATTTCCTTTTCTCTTTTCTCATGGTGCTTTCCATGGTTATCCCGATTCACTTCCAGAATCGGTCTTCTACTAGTCGGGCATGCATTACTATTGAGAATGATCTCATAATGTCTTTGTTTTTTTGACGAGGTGTGAGATAAGATCGCTAAAAGTATTGACTCTCATTTCCATATAGGCAATGTGCATCTGGCGCGCAATTACACTTGCTCCTACGGGAAAAGTGTTGAGAGTTTTTTGATCAAATCAAGATCAAATTCTCGACACCACAGAAACCACTATCAGCACGAAGATCTAGGATAGCTTGATTATAAGCCTCCATATTTGCATAATCCAAGAACTGAATTTGCTCCCACTGTAAATACAATTCAGGGAAGTGCTGATCATGCACATTGTTATGTTGTTCAAGCTAAAAATTCGAGGGTCAAAGAGTTTTAGAAAACGTTCTTGGTGGAGTACTAAATTGAATTGAGGCCATGAATATGAGAAATAGTGAGAATTATTGATCTCTCTCAATATCTCTCTCAATTCGAAAATCCAGAATTTGAATGCATGTTCTGTCATATTCCTCCTCCATAAAAATGGATTTCTCATAAAGATTAAATTAAAATTGAAATTTGGTTATTCACCATGTATGAGGATTGCGTTAAGCATCCATGGCTGAATGGTTAAAGTACCCAACTCATAATTGGCGACTTGGTAGGTTCAATTCCTACTGGATGCACGTAATGGGACCATCCAATATATAAGTCTATTAGAATCGGATCTGTATCAATTGAAATCGTATCATCCATACATAACGAATCAGTGTGATATATTCATATCTTATACGTAATATCTGAACAGTAAAGTAAAAAGAAGTGGGCGAATGACGGGAATTGAAACCGCGTATACCCCACCGTACCTTAAGAGTTTACATGTTCGTATAATACTTTTGCAATAAGGGATATATGACGTTGCAAATATATTAGTGCATTAGTCTTCATTTCCTCGCTTGGTTCCTGAACGGTAGGATCATTAGAGGAAAAGATGGTGGTAGAAAATCTCTTATTGATCAACGCAAGCAAATTCATAACACCCACCGATGACACTCATTACCATCGTTAAATTTTGGATGGATATTTAAGCTTTTTGCCATTCACAAGATATAAACAAGAGGAAGTCGATTTTATTGGATTTTTAGTGACTATGTAAAAGGTCACTATCGATGCAAAAAAATGTGTAATATAACTGTTACTCGATGTACCTCCCATAATTGTTGTTATAAAATCGACATGAAAACAAACATCAAATCACACCCAAATATATGGTATATGCAACAACCACAAAGTATCGGATTTTAATAATTTTATGATTCCACTAGGACTGTCACACAATTTTTTGGAAATGCGAAGGATTCCTACTTCCATGACGATCTCAACCACCACAAAGTAGAAAGGGAGATTAAGATCAGAAATACCCATGTCCCAAAATAAAAATTCCCAAAAGAGAGAATTGAAATAGGGACAAGTTATAGAGACTTACATCGATAATAAAATTGGGTACGTGATGTGGAGCGATTGACGATGTGACCTTATCAATTGATTGATACTCGATGTGACGGCGTGAAATTAGAGGCGCAATTTTGACAGGTCCGGAGAACACAAAACTGTTGTCTGGAATTATCGAACCGAAAAAGTAGTTAGAGTCGAATCAGGCAGGGCTGGGGTTCATGGTCGGGTCAGATGTGCCTCGTTATTGTAGTGCTGCTCTTCATGGCAGATCACGACTGAGTGGGGCTAATTGGCTCAAGTGAGATAGTGGGGCTCGCAACTGAAGTCTGGATCGTGAATCAGTGCTGGTAGGGGAGCTAAGTCGGGTCTATCTGGATAGATAATATCAACAAGAATCGGAAGACTGGATCGACCAGAGCGGCTGAATATGGCGGGTTGGCTCCACCGGAGTGGCTGGACATGGCGGACCTGGCTAGGTCCTAGTGGATGGATATGGCAATAAGCGGGGCGATCCGTGCTTGTGGTATTGGGCTGGAGGGAGCCTGTACGTGGCAGGGGGTGGGTCTTAATAGTGATTTTCGGTGGAATTGCCAGGGTTCAACGGCAAAACAATTGGATTTTCCTTCTTCTTTCAAAATTTGCAAAAAAAAAATATGTCGTGCTATGTGCTGATAACATGTCTGAGAAAATTGTAGATCAAGCACCAGAAGGTGAACAATGAATTAAATAATTGTATTGGTATCACTGATAGAAGCGCTTTTATATAACTTTATAATGAGTCTCTTTCTAAATATAAGATTTTTTACAATAAAACTATTCAAGGGAACCCTACTACCTATAAAAGTATCTAGAATTCCTACTATCTAGGTAACCTAATCTAAACAGTATTAGATAAGAAACATTACAACAAGGATAGAATCGTAATTCCTAAAGTAGACTCCACTTACTAATGAAAATATAACTGAGAATTCGTCCTTTCTAAATTATCTCTATTCTATATGCAGGTTTATAACAAATTTAATTGGCTATACAATTTAGTAGTATTTGTTTCGATTATTTAATTGATGTTTAGTAGTTTTAAGTTAGCCTAGCATAATGTTTCATTCAGAGAGTTTGGACCACGTTAAAAAATTCTAGCCTAATAATGTTTTAAGCAAAGGGAAATGACTAAGACTCTATTCTTTTGAACTTATTTTTGATTTTGATTTAGTTCGATTCGAGTCCATTCGATTCGATTCGATTCAGTCCATTCGATTGATTTAGTTGATTCGGTTCAGTCCGTTCGATTCATTTCGATTCGATTCGATTATTATTATTATTGTTATTATTATTAATACTATTAATTATTAATATTATTCTTATTAATAATAATAATAATTTTGATTATTATTATTGTTATTATTGTTGTTGCTGTTGTTGATTACTATTATTATTACTACTAATAATTACTATTATTAATAATAATATTTATTATTGTTGTTGAATACTATTATTATTATTTATCATTATTATCATTGTTATTATTATTATTATTACTATTATTACTATTATTATTTGTGACATTTGATACTTTTGTGACATTTGGGACATTTGGGACATATTTATTAGTATTATTATTTTTGTTATTATGATTGTAATATCATTATTATTACATTATATTTATTATTATTATTTATTATTTATTATTATATTATTATTTTTCTTGTTATTTTATTATATTTAATATTTATATTAGTATTATTATTTACTCTTAATATATATTTCAGTTCCATTCGGTTCGGTTCAGTTCAGTTCAGTTCAGTTTAATTCAGTTCAGTTCAGTTCAGATTCATTCAGTTCAAAAGAATAGAACCTAATTGTAACTAACTATAGTTAATCATTATTGCAAATTCTTTCAACACCTTTTATTTGAGAGATTGTATAACCTCTCAATCTCTCCTCCTAATCTATCAATCAATGTCTCAAAATATCATCTTACCTTAGAAAAATTCTTCCTAATTCAACATGAAAACCCTACTCTCTCTCTCTCTCTCTCTCTCTCTCTCTCTATATATATATATATATATATATATATATATATATATATATATATATATATGGATTTTTGTACAGACCCTTTCCAAAACATGAACTAGGAACCAATTTTCATCCATAATTAAAATGATCAATAACATCAATTCTATATGGAATAACCAAATTTCCAACAAAAATGCATGGCTAATGATCAATACACATAAAGGTATAATTGGAAATTTACCTTTTTTCCTTCAAAATTTACAAATACAATAACTTACTAGTTTGTTGTCCATTTTAGATAAAAAAACACTATATCAAATTATTCATCTTTTCATGATCTACGATTTAACAAATATATTGCATACCCCAAATTAAAAAATAAATAAGAAATTATAATTCTAAAAATATGGGTGTTATCGAAATATAACAGTTAATAGCATATGCATAACACACTTAGGAACATCCTATATATGCAGAAATGTATATGAGATACATAGTTTGTAATACCCGAGATTTCTGTTATGTATTTAGAACTTGTGACATTGTTATTGTTGCACTTCTATCTGAGTATTATTCTCCGTATTTCATAAACCGATGTTGTTGAGCGTATGATTTCATGAATGTGATGAAAATTGTGATTCTGCGCATGTAGCGCACGCTATCGACTATGTGTAGCGTACGCTAAGTTGGATCCATAGGGCACGCTGTGCATGACCTTAGCCCGCGCTATACGTAGTCAGCTTGATTGAGACGTGTGGTAGGTGAGATCAGGCCGGGGATCTTGGTCGGATTGTGTCGGGATGAACCTGGACGGCTTTCGGGAAAAGCCAAGTCAACGCCTTAGCGCACGCTACTGATATGAGAATAGCGCACGCTAAGTGCTGAGTACTGATGAAGTCGATGGCCGTTAGCGCACGCTACGAGTATGGACTAGCGCGCGCTAATAACTATTTTCTATAAATAGACAAAGATCCTTTTCGTATTTTCAGTCTTTTCTCTTCCCACATCCGAATCCTTATACTTAGAGTATTACTCTCTTCATTCTAAACACTTCATATCAACATCTTAGCTCGTGTTGAAGATCGTAGACCATTGGGGGATTGGTGTTCAAGCCTTCGGCGTTGGGTTGCTTCAAATTCCTCCTTGTTCTTCACTACTTTGAGGTAGGTGATTCTTCACCAATATTAAGTACTATTATGAAGGACGTTTTGATCATGTCTTGGGTTTACCTAGTTGGTTAAATTCGTTGTAGTCGAGCATCATGTGTTAGGAAGATAATTTCGATGTTTCGGTACTTATTCATCGTATAATTCCATGGAACCTTTTTGTGTTGAAACTCCTAGCATATTCTGAAGCTTCAAACCAATTTGTGACCAGTAGATGGAAATTACCAAGTTGTTATGTTTTACACATTGGAATCATGCGTTTTGGAACGTAGGACGAAAGGAACTTAGGATACTTTCTCGAGATCAAGATGAATTTTGATGATAATACGTACCCTTGTATCGTGTAGTCGTTTAATTCGTAGAGATCATTCACACTCCTTACGAGCATGATGTGCACAGGGATGACATGTATTATCACCATAGAATTCATGAGTTCATCACCATTAGATCCAGTTTTCTGCCAGTAGTAATCTGCCATGCACGGTTAGCGCACGCTAACATATATAAGTTAACGTGCGCTATCGGGGATAAGTTAACGCACACTACGTTTGGTACGTAACATACGTTATGATACCAGCCGAGTCAGTCGGCTGATCAGTGAGAACTGTCAGTCCATGGCTAGCGTACGCTAGGCTTAGACGATAGTGTACGCTAACAGGCAGGCTTAGCGCACGTTACGTAGAGTACGTAGCGTACGCTAAGTGGTTTAGGCAGATTGCATATTTTGATCCTTTGGGCCATAGACCGAATTGTTAGGCAATCGTTCGACTTGAGATGATTTGTATATCATTTCTTTTGTTAAGGTTCGAGCTTGCTACGTTGATCTAGGGAGGCGGCCTTCGAGTGTGTTGAGATCATTGAAGTGTTTCGTTCTTGCCATCTTCGAGGAAAGTATCGTAATATGTTAATATTGGTATTTTGAGCATGCGTGTGATTATTCATGTTGTTGAACATGAGATTTATTTCGTTGAATTGTCATGATTTTCGTTATCCAGTGTTTGTATGTTCATGTTGATGGACATGACGATTTGGCATATATGTATGCATGAGTTATGTTTGTGTTTGTTGTGCGATCTATGCAGAGGGCGCTGGATCGGATGTCCACCTCGTGTTGGTCCGACGGGATCATCTTGGGATCTAGGCTGAGGGCGCTGGATCATTGGACGGGTTATTTCCACCTCGTGTTGGTCCGACGGGATCATCTTGGGATCTATCTTTGAGCGCTGGATCATTGGAATACCCTTGTTGTGTAATGGAATCTTTTGGATTCGCATTGCCGGATCCTGTAGCGGAAGTCCGTGTGGTGTATCTTGTTATGTATTGTTGATGCATATTCGATTTGTTTAAATATGATACTTGTACTAGCATCGTTTTGCTAACCCCTTCGGGGGTGGACATTTGTTTTGATGTTCGTAGCCGAGGAGCGGAAAGCGACCCGCGCGATGTGTGACGAAGGGGTTCAGTAATGTTTGTCGTTGCTTTTGATTGTCTTCTTGATTCATTTCAGTACTCGAGTACGAATGTATTATTAATATCTTTTCGATATGGTTGTATTAATTACTCGTTGAACCAGTTGAATCGGTTTGTAAACTTCAATTTCCGTGGTATCGACGTCTTATATTTACATTTCTTTTATTTAGCCTTGTAAATCCTTTCTTAAAGGGTTTACGGCGCTGTAATTATTCCGAATATCTCGGGGTGTTATAGAATATGGTATCGGAGCTAAGATTCATGGATATCTTGGCAGTCGGGTCTTAGTTGGGTCTGTTTACGTTATTTGATTTACGGGTCGTTCGTAACATCACTGTTCAGCCAAAGTCGTCATGTGGACCGTGGTTGTAAGTCTCATAATCTCTTATACTACCGTTTTACTTAATTACTGTTTTGTGAGTATTGACGGGCTTTATTTCGAAAACTTTATCCTGGATATTGAGGAATTGTGTTTACAGTATGTTGAGAGGAGGACGTGGATGCGGACGCGGTCGTGGACGCGGACGCGGTAACATGAGACAGGAGGATTCCGCGACTACCCCAGAATTATCATCTAGTCGAACTGATTCCCATTCTGGATGGAAGCAAGGATCAGCGAATGACGACGCAAATCCTAACATGCCGGGAGTGCTTCAACAGGTGGTGGCGCAGATAAACCAGTTCGCCCACGTAGTTGACCGCATGCAGACGGCGATGGGACAGCAGCACCACGAGGATAACCGGGGAGACAGATGGCTTGCTGAGGTGGTCAAATTGCACCCGCCAAAATTTGACGGATCTGATGAGGCACTTACTTGGGATCATTGGCTTAAGGAGTTAGAAAAGATATTCGCGGGTCTTAACTGTCCAGAGGACCGGAAGGTTCCCATTGCCCAGTATTTTCTGACTGGGGAGGCCTTTGATTGGTGGGAAGCTATTCGACCCGAGAATCATAATGCGGATTGGACGGAATTCAAACTAATGATGGAAGCACAGTATTGTCCTCATCCAGTTATAGAGGCAAAGATCCGAGAGTTTTTCTCACCACAGAGTTCAGAAGCATCTGTGACAGATGTAATCAAAACTTTTAATCATCAGCTGACTTGTGTGCGAAACTTGGTCAGAACGGAGGCAGAAAAGATTTTTCATTTCGATATGCGGATGAAGCCGGAGATTCAGCAGTACATGTTCGGATTCGAGTGCACTACATTGCGAAAGTATCAAGACAAAGCGCTGGCCTACGACATGAAAGAGGCGGCGGTGGAAAAATCGGTGGAGGCAAAGAAGCAGAAAGTGACCGGCAACTTCTCAGAAAACAAGAGTGGTGGGCCCTGCAAGGGCCAGTCTTCCTTTTATTCGGCTAGGAAACCTCCACATCCTTCTAGAGGTGGAAAGAAGTTCCAGACTACATCAGCAGTTTCGGACGCATCAAAGAAATGCTACAATTGTGGTCGAGCAGGGCATATTCGACGGGATTGCCCCTCATCTTCTGTGACTTGTTACGATTGTGGGCAAGAAGGGCACCGTGCGGCTTTCTATGGAGTTGCTACTAGATCTTTTGGTACTCGCACTCCAGCGCCAGTTCCGAAGGAGATAAGTGTGAACCAGACGCAGCAGAGTGGATTTCAACAGCAGAACGTTGGGAAGAGAGAGACATCCAGTGCTGGGTCCGTTCCTCCGCGCCTATACGAGATGAGGAAATCTGACGATCAGAACACTGCTGTTGCATCAGGTATGATTTAGATCCTTTTGCAACCAGTTAGTGTCTTATTTGATTCCGGAGCTACACATTCTTTCATATCATTGAACTGTGTAAATCGTTTAAAAATCTCGTGCTTATTTGATTGTGAACCATATGTTGTGGGTTTGTCAAGTGGAGAGAGAATTGTGGGAACCCTAGAGGCTAGAGATTTTCCAGTGTCTATAGGAGGGAGAGATTAGCCATCGAATCTTATTGTAGTTGACATCTACGGTGACGATTTAATTCTCGGAGACGATTGGCTCAACCGTTATGGAGCTATTCTGAATTACGGAGAGAGAGCCATTTCTATCATTGCTGATGACGGATCTGAACACTTATTCTGAGGATGGAGACCGGGAAGCTCGGGAAAATTGATCAAAGCAATGAAAGCCGTGAAATTACTGAAGCAAGGATGTCATGGACTTTGGTGCTATGCCATGAGAAAAGAGGAAGGAGTAGAGCTCTCGTCTATTTCAGTTGTGAATGAGTTCTCAGATGTATTTCCTGACGAACTACCTGGGTTACCTCCACAGAGAGAAGTGGAATTCACTATCGAATTAGAGCCTGGAGCATCTCCTATTTCCAGAGCACCATACCGCATGGCGCCAACCGAGATATATGAACTCAAGAAGCAACTGGAGGAATTGTTACAGAAGGGCTATATCCAACCTAGCGTTTCTCCTTGGGGAGCGCCCGTTCTCTTTGTCCGGAAGAAAGATGGATCCCTCCGACTGTGTATTGATTACAGGGAGCTCAACAAGATGAGATTCGTATTCAGGTTCTGGTTTTGGGGTCGTTCGGGCCGTCGGAGTTGGCCCCGGCTGAGTCATGGCCGGGCAGTCTGGGCCCAGGCCGGCACTGGTCGAGTTACGTACGTAATGCCGATTACGTACGTAAGTATGCCGGCATTTTTGGGCAGCGTCTCAGCCATGGCCGGTTACGTACGTAAGCCCTTGGCCGGTTACGTACGTAACTCGGCCGGCAGGCTGCCTATTTAAGGCCCTGCAGTCGTTTTTTTTCGCCATTTTCTCCTTCTTCTCCTTCTCTTCCGCGGCTGGGATTGTTCTTATCATGGAGCCATGTTGTTTAACAACAAATCCATGAAGTTCTTGAGGTTATATCATTGATCAATCATCCGTTATCATCCTTTGATCCAGCGAATCAAGGTAATCTCACCTTAGAACCCTAATTTCGTGAATTTGGGGTTTTTGCATTTTTGTCCGATTCGTTCCGTGTTGTTGATTAATTCATGATGGGTATGATTAATCTTGGTATTACTCTTGTGTTTAGCATCATTTAATCCATTGTTCTTCGTCGAATCGAAGTATATTTCTTGATTTCCTTCGAATCGACTTTTTGGGGGATTTGTTCTCGATCTCGTTTTCCATCCGTTTTTGTTGGATAGATTGTGGTTAAATGATGTTTTTAAACATATTCTATGGATTGTATATCCATATTTCGACTTGGAATTCCGTTTTCGTGTTTTGTCGGGACGAATCGTGTTCTTGGCCATTTTGGGAAAAACACTTGAACTTTCGTCATTTGTTCTTTGAATTCAACGACTTTGAGTCGTGTTATGGAATTCATTTCATTGTTGTTATTGTCCTTCGTAGTTTATTACTGCGAGTTGGCGATCGGTGGAGTCGGCGGGTTCGTAGTCGGTTCGTGTCAACCTACTTCGGTTGATTCTCCGCGTTGTTCTTATTCGAGGCAAGTACCTTGTCCATACAATTCTTGTTTTGTGAATATGATAATTGGTGATCGTCTTTATGTGTTTGTTTGATTGTTTGAAATGAGTTTTCAAAAGATTTGGTTAGCCTTGTTGAAGGTCCTCTTTCAAAACCGTGTGTGTTTTGTGATTGGTGTGATTCGTGAACGAGTATGTGAATCTTATGGATATGTTTGGTGTTGATGATGCACTTGGTATTTGCGTGTGGACGTATATTGTTTCATTTCAGTGCATTGTGGTTTGACATGTTGTTTTGCTAAGTGTTTGATGCCTCTGGGTGAATTGTTTGGATATCCTTGGTGCGATATGTTACTTGTGCTTGATTA
The DNA here is from genome assembly GCA_033398695.1 of Orobanche coerulescens. NCBI lineage: Eukaryota > Viridiplantae > Streptophyta > Magnoliopsida > Lamiales > Orobanchaceae > Orobanche > Orobanche coerulescens. The sequence continues at coordinate 101,853,773 of CM065818.1, read as the reverse complement.
TTTCGTGGCCAGCTCGGGAGGGTCCGACGGGGCCTCGAGTGGGATTCGTGGCTTCGTCCCAGTCCTAGGTGACGTGTGGTGCTTGAGTATTTTGCTATCTAGCTCGGGAGGGTCCGATGGGGCCTCGAGTGGGATTTGTGGCTTCGTCCCGGTCCTAGGTGACGTGTGGTGCTTGAGTATTTTGCTAGCCAGCTTGGGAGGGTCCGACGGGGCCTCGAGTGGGATTTGTGGCTTCGTCCCAGTCCTAGGCGATGCGAGTACGTGTTTTGTGAATGTGTTTGCTCACCTCAGGAGGGTTCGACGGGACCACGGAGGGAATTCCAATGGCTTCGACTTGGGTTCACGAGTGAAACTTCACCGCTACGTGTACATATTTTGTGATTGTTTTTCGCTCACCTCGGGAGGGTCCAATGGGATCACGGAGGGAGTCCAATGGTATAGCCCTGGATTCACGAGTGCGGTTGCTTATGTTTTGTGAATGTGTTTGCTCACCTCGGGAGGGTTCGACGGGACCACGGAGGGAATTCCAATAGCTTCGACCTGGATTCACGAGTGAAACTTCACGGGTGCGTGTGTATTTTATGTCCGTCGAGGACGCATGACGTGGGTTTTAAACTTGTGTATTATGGTTGGTTTTATTTGTGAAAACAAAACCTTTGGGATGTGACCCCTATTGATTTTGGAAAGATAAGGATTCAGTAATCCGAAATTGTGTTCTATTAAAACTCTCGATGGCATTATAAACCGTTTTATAAATTGTTTTCCCTTGAATTGCGACCTTTCGGTTTTAGAATATTTTACCAAATTCTTGCCTCGGGAAGTACTTTTCTTTACGTTTGGATTTTTAAGGATTCCTGATTATTGTTATTCGTGGAATGTGAATTGTATGGCTCGTATTTGCACTTTGTTCTTGCACTAGTAAAACAGTGGAGTCTTGCTAACCCCCGAGTATTTGGGGGGTGGATGTCTGTTTTTGCATTCAGGTTTTGGAGCATAACACAGGGTCGGCATGAAGGATGATGAAAGATGAACGATACTAATCACACGAGGACCCGTTGATGTCGTATTGGTTTAGTTGTAATTTATTTCCACTGCAGTATTCTTTCCCCGTTGTACGGGAGTGTGTTGTATTCGACCCCTGCGTGGGCAAGTATTGTAATCGAGTTGTATGATTTTATTGAAAGGCCAAATCGGCCTACTGAGTCTTTTTAGCCTTAAAGGCATTGTCGAGTTGTTCGGTTGTTGTTACCAGCCTGGTAGATCCTTGAGGAAAGGTTCTACGGTGTGTAATATCCCTGAGCGGATTGGGGGTGTTACAATCGACCTGCGTTTCCGCATCGATAGTAGCCCCCAATATGCTCAGTTCGTTCAAATGAGACATCATTTTCAGAACATGATCCTCATCGGGGTCCCTTCGCATATTGGGTTGTCATCAATACCCTCATTGGATTTTGTCTAGCCGCCCAGTTCTGATGACCAAACATCTCGGTGAGACTTTTCATCATTTCCGCGGCTGAGCCCATTGTCTGATGCTGATGCTGCAATACATTTGTCAGTGAAGCCAAAATGTAACAGCGAGCCATCTCATCAGACTTTTTTCATTTTCGGAATTCATCCAACTCTTCGGGAGTGGCATACGGTTCTGGTTCTGGAGGGCTCTCTTCGATTAAGACAAATTTATGCCCCTCAGCAGTCAGAACAATGTCAAGATTTCTTTTCCAATCGGCAAAGTTAGTGCCATCAAGTTTATTTTCTTTGAGAATAACAGCTAGTGGATCGAAAGATATCTGAGATAAAAATTAAAAACATCCATCACATAAGGCATAGAAAAATATATCGAAAAACCTCAAAACACAATATATATGCTAGCAACCAACACCTCAAAAAATCCGCACATACAAGCCACGATCGTGTGGACGTTTACACACACATTTCTCAAGTAGAGTTTTACGTCTTTAATTTACTATCTAGTCAAATTACGTTATGACAAGTAAAATTAATAGTTGGTTCCTCTTGGCCATGTATTAATTAACATAGACTCCGATGGGGAGCTTATTAATTAATACACCTAAGTGAACACCATAATTTAACATCCTTAAAATATTATCTTTAAAATAATAGTCCTACAGATGGAGAGGTCCTATCATAAAAAGTAATATTTACCTTATGTTATCATTTTGAAATTTAAAACTAGTGAACCTATAATTAGCACATCCGATATGGAGGAAGACCCTAATGTCAACGCGCATGCTAATTACTTCGCAATTTAAATTAATTATGGAGGCCAATTTGATTTTATTTTAAAAAAATAAATCAATTTAATCACTTAGTTATTTTAGCCTTAAGGTTTTTAATTTTCTCGTCCTAACATGCAAGGAAACATATCACGCATACATCCATACATGCCATACATCAAAACAGTAAAAACCAAAAAATAAGGCATGGATAATTAAATTATCCAATTATCATGGTCTTCTTCCTTGAGTTGAACCCGAGAAAAATATTCGACTTGATCTCTCCCACTGAATCAAGCATCTCGTCGCTCCTCCCCGGCCGGGCCGTGGATTTCCAAAATTAAAATTTTACTTTTGTGCAAAATTAATTATATAAAAAAAATTAATTTTAAATCCCAACTCTCCAGCGGACGCAACGAACGGCGGCGAAACGGACCGAACAAAAATCGACCGGCCCGAACTCGCGAATCGACCGACCAGCCGCCATGCACCGAAGCCGCCGCGCTGCCGCAGCAGCCGTGCCGCTTCAGCGGCCGCTTGTCGCTTGTCGGCCGCGGGCCGCCAAAGAGCCCCAAAGATCCGTTCTACTCTATTTCTTCATGATCCCGTCTTTTCCGAATTCGATTACAATTTTATACAAAATAAAATATATCGTAATTACATCAAGATTACACGAAAAATAAAAACACCTAGAACTACCCGCGGATTTTCTCACGGAAAAAACCATTACATGCCTCAAAAAACGGGCCAAACCAACAATTGCATAATTAATAAAAATAAATAAATACACCATTCATATAAATCATGATAATTGGTGTTGGGATTCGGTGCCTAAAACGAAGGCCAAGCGGAAGCGGTAAAACGAAAATTAATTCGATCCGAATCCCTACGAGGATCGATCGAGCTACGTATATACGAATATCAAAAACGAAAAGCAAGAGTCGTAAGAAACTAACCCTCGAAGTCCGTTGATTAAATGGTAACCTTCTCTTGAGCTATTCCCCAAGCTTTAGTTTGATCTCTACGAGTTCAATCCGCTCCAAGCCCTTGAACGATCCAACGCCGAAAGCACCGCGTCTCTACTTGCCACGCGCCGGAAAAACGAACGGAATGACAACACCTTGCTATCCTCCGAGGATACGGCTAGAGCTAGGTGATGAAGCTTGTTATAGATATTAATATCACTCTAAGTGTATGAATATCTATCTCTCTCAATATTTCCTCACAAAATATCTCTAAGAAGTTGTGAAGAAGATGAATGAAGAAGATGAATAATGAAGATGATGAAGAAGACTTCTATCTCTCTCCTCTTCAACCTCACGTTGGAAATGGAATCAAGTAAGTGGGAGAGTTTGTCAAAGACTTCATCTTATATTATTTCCACCCTCATGTTTACAACTCATGTAACATGAAGTCTTGTCCCACCAAGTCATTATCATCACTTAATAAATGGAAGAAAAGACAATGGGAAAGTGGGTGGAAGCATAATGGGGCGGCTATCATGAAAACGAATGAGTTCGGTTCGCTTCGACTCCCGTGAGTCCAAACAGATAAACTCCGATTCTGCTCCGATGTATTTGTGTCGATTAATTAATCCAATTAATTAAACATATCAAACACAAAATAACATAATTAATTTCTCCAAGAAATAATTATATTCATGAATTAAATTAATCACCCGGATATATTTAATCCATTAAGCCGTAAATCAATTTATCCGATAAATCGATTTAAACATCCAATGTCCCAAATTAGATATCCAATATCTAATATTCATAATGAGAGAATTAGCTTAATTCATTCCGTCGTCAATCCTAATGCGCGACTCGGTAGGTCCGTCTCGATCAAAGAATGGGAGGAACTAAAGAGTAGTAGCACCACCTAGCCACTGGTGGCCTACACTGCACTTAACCGAGAACGAATGATTGGGATCATTCAAGAACCATTCTGTAGTGAATACCAAGATACGTATAAACCCTTCTTTCAAATGTCCCGATCAAGTTATAGGGTCACTACCAAACCCTATCTCGTACTTGACGCTATGCATGCGTTAATGCAAATCGAGATCATCGAGTACATCGTGTATCTAATACAACTAGCTCCAATGCTTTGCCAAAGACTTATGATCTCATCCGCCAATAACCGCATAGGACATATAACCCGCTCACTAACGGGAGAAAGAATTCTATCTTGGTATTCGGTAGGACTGCTACTTGCCTGGCCAAGATGCACGTCGAGGTTGACCCCGCCTTCCGGTTTACAGGGGTCGAACTACTCTAATGAAAATCTTGACGTCACAAGCACATCCCTACTAAATCCTCAAGTCTAAGGTTCACGAATACCTATCACAACCTTTCGATTCCGTCATTGTGATCCGGAGTGAAATCCATGTGACGAATCGAGGGTGAGTCGGTTCGAGTATACTAATCCAATTAGCATACCTATAACGTGTGCTCCTACTAACCATTAGTGTTCGACAGGCACTCTCCATGTCAAAGAACACGTCATACAAGTCTTCACATAAACTTAACGCCCAATCAAGTTTCATCGACTTGCGAACGATTAAGTATTTGAGCTATAACCTTTCCAGTGCCGACTCCCTTATCCAATAAGGAGTGGAACGTTTTGCTCTCAAATACACGGACTAGTTTCTATATGTTTATTTACGAGTTAGGAATGCCAGTAACTACCAGTAAATAAAGAAACATTCATTTGCCTTATATAATTGGTTTACATAATTACAAGTACAATGCCCTCACTCAACAACCTCTGAGTGGCATTCGAGGGCATACTTTTAACAATCTCCCACTTGCACTCAATGCCACACACTATGGTATCTAATACACATGTTCTCTAGATGACGCTCCAAGCTAGTCTGAGAAAGTGGCTTGGTCAGTGGATCGGCGACGTTGTCGGCCGAGTCTACTCTGTGCAGTACAATGTATCCCTTGCGAACAAATTCTCTTACGAGATGATACTTCCTCTCAATATGTTTGGTGCTGTTGTGAAACCTCGGCTCCTTGGCCTGCGCTACAGCTCCGTCGTTGTCGCAAAGATAGCGAACAGCAATTTCAAGACATGGTATCATTTGAAGTTCTCCTAAACTTCTTAATCCGTAACCCTTCCTCGAAGCCTCCGAGGCCGCTTGATACTCACCGACAGTGGAATCGGCGATCGCGCTTTGCTTGGCACTACGCCAAGATACTGCCTCCATTAAGAGTAAATATATAGCCGAAGTGGACATCGAGTCGCCTTCGGTCCTTGGAAGTCCGAATCGGTGAATCCCACCACATCTAAATCTCCACCGCCATACATAAGAACCATATCTCTCGCTCTTCTCAAGTACTTGAGAACGTTCTTACAAGTCCAATGTTCCCTACTGGTTTGCTCGAAACCTACTCACCACGCTTACGCATGCGCGATGTCGTCTTGTACACAACATAGCATACATAAGGCTACCCACGGCCGAAGCATATGGTATATTACTCATTTCCTTGCGTTGTTCCTCACTTTGAGGACACATCTTCAAGGTGAGTTTTATTCCATGTTGCATCGGTAGGAACCCTCTTTAGAATCATCCATCTTAAATCGCTTTAAGATCTTATCTATATAGAGGGCTTGGGAAAGGCCTATTGTTCTCTTCGATCTATCCCAGAGAGCCGAATACCAAGAATATAGGTTGCTTCTCCCAAGTCTTTCATGGAGAAATTACTCAAAGCCAAGCTTTCACGTAACCGAGCATTCCCACATCATTTCCTATTAGTAGAATGTCATCTACATATAGTACTAAGAATGCGATCTTGCTCCCACTAACCTTCTTGTATACACAAGGTTCCTCTTCATTTTGCACGAAGTCAAACTCTTTGACCGCCTCGTCAAAACGAAGGTTCCAACTACGCGACGCTTGCTTCATCCATAAATGGAACGCAAGCTTGCACACTTTCTCGAATATCGACTTCGGACACAAAGCCTTTAGTGCTCCATATAGATTTCCTCCTCGAGGAATCCATTAAGGAAAGCCGTCTTTACGTCCATTTGCCATATCTCATAATCGTGGTAGCGGCTATAGCAAGCATCATGCGAATAGACTTGATCATGGCTACGGGCGAGAAGGTATCGTGGTAATCGATCCCTTCCTTCGGGTATAACCCTTTGCCACAAGCCCGGCCTTATAGGCGTCAACCTTGCCATCACCATCGGTCTTTCTCTTGTAGATCCACTTATTCCCAATGGGCACTATGCCCTTGGGGCGGTCTACTAGAGTCCAGACTGATTTACATGCATCGAGTCTATCTCGCCTTCCATAGCTTCACGCCATTTCTGAGTCTACATCCACCATCGCTTGGTCATAGGTCGTCGGGTCGGTCTCTTGGCTATCACTTGGAACCTCATGGAGACCCGGCTCCTCCAAGTGCACAAGCCCATACCTCTCGTAAATGAGACACCCTACTAGACCTACGAGGTGGTTGTACTTGTTTTTCGTAAAGTTCGGTTCCAGCTTTCTTGCACAGTGTCTCTCGAGGAGTTTCATTGTATTCTTCTAAAGAAATACTTCTACCTGCTCCGCCTTCCTGAATGAACTCATCTTCCAGGAAGTGTGCTTGTAAAGCAACAATGATCCTTCGATCTTCGGGCATGTAGAATAGATATCCCATCGTCCCAGACGGGAATCCAATGAAACGTCCCTTCGCAGACCTAGCTTCCAACTTTTCCACCTTAGTCTTCTTGACATAAGCGGGACATCCCCAAATCCTAATATGATTAAGACTTGGTTTCCTTCCTTCCCACATCTCATGTGGAGTTTTAGGAACGGATTTGGAAGGACATCTGTTCAAGATATATGCGGCAGTCAGGAGTGCATACCCCCACAGGTAAATCGGCAAGTCAGTATAGCCTAGCATGGAACGGACCATGTTCAACAGGGTCCGGTTCCTTCTTTCTGACACACCATTTAACTGAGGAGTACCTGGAGGTGTTAGTTGTGAAACTATTCCATGTTCCTTAAGGAACTCGTCAAACTCCGTACTCATATACTCGCCACCTCGGTCCGACCGAAGTGCTTTGATATGATTACCAGTTTGTTTCTCGACTAGGGCCTTGAATTCCTGGAATTTCTCAAAGGCCTCGGATTTATGTTTCATTAGGTATACATAACCATACCTAGTATGATCATCTGTAAACGTAATGAAATATTGATATCCGTCACGTGCTGCTTCCAAAGCACCACAAACGTCAGTATGGATTAATCCTAGTTTATCAGCGGCTCTTTCAAAAGTCCCAGTGAAGGGGGACTTAGTCATTTTGCCTTTAAGGCAAGATTCACAAGTAGGAAAGGGATCCGATCCCAATGGACCCATAAGTCCATCTTTTTCCATCTTGTAAACCTTGGTCTGACCAACATGACCAAGTCTAAGATGCCATTTCAAAACTTGGTTGGTTTCATCCCTACCACGTTTTCTAGTCATAGTATTCACAACTACTTTGTTGCTGAGATTTAGATGATACAATCCATTCAACAATGTAGCAGTACCCACTAGTTTATTTCTAAAATAAATTTTGCAGAACCATCCCCAATGAAAAATGAAAAGCCTTTTCGGTCCATGACCGGAATGGATACAATGTTTTGTGCCCCTTGGGCAAAACAAGTACATCTTCTAAAGTCAAAACAAAACCGGATTCTAAACCCAAAAGAAGTGATCCTATGTCGGCCGCCTCGACACTATGCCCGCTCCGACCGTGATCATAACTTCTCCAGATCCAAGCTTCCTACTTTGTTCCAGATCCCGATTCACGGTACAAATATGAGAACTAGCACCGTAATCCAGATTCAGAAGTAGAAAATACAAGAGCGTAACAATTTGTTTCCAAAACTAAAAGTTCAGACTGAAGTGCCATGAAGAATCGGACAGCCTCTAGCCCAAAGGGCCCACTCACCGCACTTGAGACAAGCATCCTTCTTCTTCTTGTTCTTTGGAACCATCGGGGCCTTGCCCTTTCCCTTAAGGTCCTTAGCTTGTGGTCCACCCGCTTCTTGGTCTTTTTCTTCTTATTCTTAGACTTCCAAGTCCGTAAGAAATCACAAGTGCACTCCTTCATCCGCGAGTCTTCATCCGAGACCGAGCGGTCACTAGTTTGTTCATTAGCCCGGCTAAGTTACATGCAATTTCGTTGCGGTTGAAGTTCATAACAAACCGTGAGAAGGAATCGGGGAGAGACCGTAGGATAAGGTCGCTGGAGAGAAGCATCCATTTTAAAATCAAGAGCCTCCAATCTCTCGATCATGGATATCATTTTGAGGACGTGTTCCCCAACCTTCTCACCTTCCTTCATCCTAGCACCGAATGCTTGCTTGGATATCTCATATCTAGCGATTCACTGTGCTCACCATAAAGCTCGGTTAAGTGAGATAGAATCGCCAGCGAAGTCATTTTCTCATGAGCTCTCTCGAAGCTCATTAGACATGGAAGCCATCATATAAGCACGGACTTTCACGTCATCCTTAACCCACTTTTCATGGTTTTCAATCTCTTCCCGATTGGCTCGGTCCGCACAGAGGCGCCGAATGTCCGTCTCCAAGACATATCCAAAGGCTCTATACGAGGACAATCATCGATTATGGAGCCAATCTACAAAGTTAGGTCCCATTAAGGTGTTCTTTTCGAGTAGAATTGCGAGTGGATTTATTGTCATATTGAGATTTGTCTCGCATTAAGTATATGATTAATTAGTGACTCATTCAATTATGTTCGAGTATAGAATTTAAGGTCTTTTCTATTCTTGTTACCCAAATCCCACTATTTTTATCTAATAACACACCCCCATGTGATATCCGGAAGTATCGTCGCTCTACTTCATAGTGGTGATCGAGTTCTTTATAAATCTTAATAGAGGGCAACCGAACATGTTTCTAGTCTATTAATTTTCATAAAGTGGTGTCCAACACCAACCCATCTAATGGATGATTCGATCTTCTTTTTCCCCTCAACCTATACGATTTCTATGGTTCGTGAACAAGTTAAGTTTATACCATCGACGCAAATCAGTTTCACAATTGAATCTTATCCGGCAACCTATCAGGTTTCTAGGGATAAAATTTGCTCCAACCGAAGGCATCCAATGCGCTCTCGGTAATTTATCCGTCCTCCCCGAACGACTACCCCGATAACTCGGAAGCATAGCACATCCGGTTTGGATTTCAATTTCCCGAAAACTCGATGGAGGGAAGGAAAACCTTGAAACCTTATAAACTTAATTATTTATAGTGGGAGAATTTTCGCGATTAACGTTACACTTTGCACATTAATCATATTAGCGCGTTTGAGGCATTCATACAATATGAAAAAACCATTCACAACCTAGTTGCTACCAACATGTGGTTCATGGACCGTTCCTAGAAAACAAAAACTTCTTAATCTAATTACAAGTCTTCGTCTTGAATCTTCGTCTTCTCGAAATGGATCTTCCTCCGGTCTTCGTCATTACATATAAATTTTACATCGAAAATTGCATCCTAGATACAAACATTTCTAGTAAAATAAATAGGCTCAAAACGGCCTTTACAACCCAATCGAATAAAACGAACGATTCAAATCTAAGTCCACGAACCACATCCCCATTCAAAAAGCATTCATCCAATAAATAATATATAAATGGAAAGCGTAGAGATACATTGATCCAATCAACAATATGAACCGATCCAATCGATTCACACAATCAGTAATTTGATAACGTTCAAAATAATTCGGTCGACCATAAATATTCCAATTAATCAAATTTCCCTTATAAAATGAAATACCATAAATCATTTTAATCATATTAAATCCAATTTAACATGCGGGAGATTAATTTTCAAGAATACACGAAAAAATCGAGCCGGGGTGAAAACGGCAAGATGACCGAGTCACCTCGGCACTTACCGGCGAATACGCTGGCTTGGCCGAGTCACGCTCGGAAGAATCCGGCCAGACACGACCGAGTCCTAGGACACGGCCGGGTCGCTGGCGATGACTTGTAGATCGTTGACACGACCGTGTCATCCAGACACGGCCGAGTCACTTCGGCGACGACCGTGTCTCGACACGGCCGGGTCTCCGTGCGATGGCACGGCCACATTTGCCGGACACGACCGTGTCATCCAGACACGGCCGAGTCATTCTCGCCAAAATACCCTTTTTGTCCAAAAAGTCGTCCGACGACAATTCGGGGCTAGATTTTCAATGGATATCAATATCAATATTTTACGACTTTCATATCTTCAATATAAATCATATTTCCCGAAATTTAAGATTTATATTTAGACATAAACTTACGAAAAATACAATTATTACGAACGAAAAACATATACCACGATTATGACTAAAATGATTCCAAATCATTCACCATCTAATCGAGCATTCCAAATGCCAATATCGTATATACGATCGCAAGACCTACGCTCCGATACCATGTTGGGATTCGGTGCCTAAAACGGGCCCGGCCGAAGCGGTAAAACGAAAATTAATTCGATCCGAATCCCTACGAGGATCGATCGAGCTACGTATATACGAATATCAAAAACGAAAAGCAAGAGTCGTAAGAAACTAACCCTCAAGTCCGTTGATTAAATGGTAACCTTCTCTTGAGCTATTCCCCAAGCTTTAGTTTGATCTCTACGAGTTCAATCCTCTCCAAGCCCTTGAACGATCCAACGACGAAAGCACCGCGTCTCTACTTGCCACGCGCCGGAAAACGAACGGAATGACAACACCTTGCTATCCTCCGAGGATACGGCTAGAGCTAGGTGATGAAGCTTGTTATAGATATTAATATCACTCTAAGTGTATGAATATCTATCTCTCTCAATATTTCCTCACAAAATATCTCTAAGAAGTTGTGAAGAAGATGAATGAAGAAGATGAATAATGAAGATGATGAAGAAGACTTCTATCTCTCTCTCCTCTTCAACCTCACGTTGGAAATGGAATCAAGTAAGTGGGAGAGTTTGTCAAAGACTTCATCTTATATTATTTCCACCCTCATGTTTACAACTCATGTAACATGAAGTCTTGTCCCACCAAGTCATTATCATCACTTAATAAATGGAAGAAAAGACAATGGGAAAGTGGGTGGAAGCATAATGGGGCGGCTATCATGAAAAACGAATGAGTTCGGTTCGCTTTGACTCCCGTGAGTCCAAACAGATAAACTCCGATTCTGCTCCGATGTATTTGTGTCGATTAATTAATCCAATTAATTAAACATATCAAACACAAAATAACATAATTAATCTCTCCAAGAAATAATTATATTCATGAATTAAATTAATCACCCAGTGATATATTTAATCCATTAAGCCGTAAATCAATTTATCCGATAAATCGATTTAAACATCCAATGTCCCAAATTAGATATCCAATATCTAATATTCATAATGAGAGAATTAGCTTAATTCATTCCGTCGTCAATCCTAATGCGCGACTCGAGGTCCGTCTCACCAAAGAATGGGAGGAACTAAAGAGTAGTAGCACCACCTAGCCACTGGTGGCCTACACTGCACTTAATCGAGAACGAATGATTGGGATCATTCAAGAACCATTCGTAGTGAATACCAAGATACGTATAAACCCTTCTTTCAAATGTCCCGATCAAGTTATAGGGTCACGGTTACCAAACCCTATCTCGTACTTGACGCTATGCATGCGTTAATGCAAATCGAGATCATCGAGCCGTGTATCTAATACAACTAGCTCCAATGCTTTGGCCAAAGACTTATGATCTCATCTCGCCAATAACCGCATAGGACATATAACCCGCTCACTAACGGAGAAAGAATTCTATCTTGGTATTCGATAGGACTGCTACTTGCCGTCAAGATGCACGTCGAGGTTGACCCCCGCCTTAGGTTTACGGTCGAACTACTCTAATGAAAATCTTGACGTCACAAGCACATCCCTACTAAATCCTCAAGTCTAAGGTTCACGAATACCTATCACAACCTTTCGATTCCGTCATTGACAAATTCCAAGTGAAATCCATGTGACGAATCGAGGGTGAGTCGGTTCGAGTATACTAATCCAATTAGCATACCTATAACGTGTGCTCCCACTAACCATTAGTGTTCGACAGTGCACTCTCCATGTCAAAGAACACGTCATACAAGTCTAAACATAAACTTAACGCCCAGTCAAGTTTCATCGACTTGCGAACGATTAAGTATTTGAGCTATAACCTTTCCAGTGCCGACTCCCTTATCCAATAAGGAGTGGAACGTTTTGCTCTCAAATACACGGACTAGTTTCTATATGTTTATTTACGAGTTAGGAATGCCAGTAACTACCAGTAAATAAAGAAACATTCATTTGCCTTATATAATTGGTTTACATAATTACAAGTACAATGCCCTCACTCAACAACCTCTGAGTGGCATTCGAGGGCATACTCCTAACAATTGGATCATATCACCTGCAAGAATACATCTAGCAAAATATTCCAACATCAAAATATATGAATATTTAAATTGCTATCAATTAATCACCAAAATTAATTAAAATAGCAAAAGCCTAAAAATCCTGCTCCGATACCAATTGTTGGAAAGAAAAACGCAGCGGAAGCGAAGTTTGGGAAAGATGATAATCGCGTTTTACGCATCTACGAGCATAAGATCTATTTAGGCATGCTAATTAATTAATTACTAAGACTAATAAGCAATTTAAATATTATATATTATTTATTAATTAAATATGTTGATTACTAAAATATCCTAATCTAGATCCAAAGATCATAGGATATTACCTTTTGAAAAGTATTGGTTGCTTTCGTCTTGATCTCCTTGTATTTCTACCTTTAGACCTTCTAGAGTATGATCCGCCTTAATCCGGACGTTGTGTGGGCAACGAGCTACCGGATCTTGTTTGTACAACCTTGGGATCGGCCGAATTCACCTTGTATGTGATCACTTTATTTTTATTTGCTTTCTAGTATTTTATAAACACTCTTAGCAAATTAATTGTGTTATCTAAATTATAGAATCAAAGACACAAGTCTAGATCTACAATTAAACACAAGAGGAAAAATTTGATCACACAACCTCACAAGAAAGCATGTAAAATAGGCCAACACCCTTATGTCCTATATATAGGCTCTTGGACTACTACTAGGTATCTTAAGGAGGATTATGGAAGGACTCCCAATAAATTCATCTGACCTTATTAGGACTCTTCCTAATATAATGAATCTATTATTATCAACTTAGTCCACTAAAAGGTTGATATTGCACTTCCTACCAAAATCCCAAATTACGAAATTGGGCTCCTCATTAAATATATTATTTCCCGTGTTTAAGATATCGAATGCCCATTAATTAATTATAAGCTACTGACAGCTTTAATTAATTAATATCTTATCCAAGAGTAGTACCACTCGAACCTTATTATTATATCGGAATTAAATCCACCTGCAGGGTTTAATATAATAATCATTATCGAGTTCCTCAAGGGGACATCATCAACCCGCATGAGCCGGGACACGATTTCTAGTAATAATAATAACTGTCGTATAAACAATATTATTGCCCAAGATACGAGGCTTATTGAGTCGATCATTTTGACTCTCACCTATGGTAAATCAAAGCAATAATTATTATAAATACACAATTAAATATTATATACTTAGAATTAAGAAGTAATAATTATCCGAGATTTACGTTCTTCTTGTAATATCCTGAAATTCTACTGCGATTGTTTAATATTATTTTATCCGAGTTATATTGTACAGGATGGAATCTGTACAGTATGGATAGAATAATAGAAAGACTGAGGCAACTGTACTTGTATAATTATCGTATTTGGTAGACAGTTACAATTGAGGATATCGTGTATCAGGTTATCGCACTTTTGATATTGGGTATATCGTATGAGAATAGTATTGGATTCAGTATATGTATCCAGTATGTGTATATGTATCCGGTATGTCGAGACGAACAGGAACAGTTGGATTTTTGGCCAAGTATATAGGCCATTACGTACGCTAAATTCCAGAGCTAATGTACTTTAAATTGATAGTGTTACGTACGTTATGGCTAATGTATTACATACGTAACAAAGGGAATCCGACTTGTGGCCGACAGGTGGGACCCGTGGTCGGCATCCTTCGGCGAGGAACGTGCTTGGGCAAGTCAAGTATACAGGGTGTATTACGTACATAATATGAGATTTTACTGTAGCAAGTCAACGTACGTATTACGTATGTTATGGTGAAAGTGTTACGTACGTAAGGAAGTTTATAAAATAGGTCAGTTAACTCTGGACTGCCATTACGTACGCTATCAAGGTAAGATAGCGCACGTAATTAGTTGTTACGTACGTTAACAAGGACATGTTACGTACGTAACGAATAGAAATTTTTTATAAGAGAATGCCTGTCTTTAATTTCCCTTGGACATTTCATTTCGTTCTTCTCCTCCCAACACTCAGAGATGGCATTTTCAGTTCCTCTAAGTTGATTTTGAGCTTGGAAACATGGGATTGAAGCTTGGATATGGAGATATTGATGATTCTTGAAGTGATTCCTTATGTTTTTCATCTTCTAAGAGGTATGTTGGATAATCCTCTCTTGAATTTCGGATTTTTGATGTTGTTGTTGATGAATGATTCGTATGAAGATGATTATGATCTTGTTATTACAATTCTTGAGGATATATGAGGTGTATGTTGAAGGAAGATGATGATGATATGTTGGTTTATGTCTTGAATATATTGATTATGATTATGAAATCATAGAGTTCTTGATGTTCTTGGTATTTTAGTTGCGATTTTTGATGTTAGGAAGATCGTATGTTGAAAAATATGATAGTATACACCTTGAATCATGAATGAGGATTGTTTAGATGTTAGAGGATATCGAATTACGTTGTTTTGATGGCTATGAACAAGGTTTTGAATCATTTAATGTTCTTGAGGAACTCCTTGATGAATTGAACATAGCAAGATGATCGTAGATTGAATTATCAGTATCTTTAGATATGAAGATCGAATGTTCGTTGATTGTAGTGGTAGAATTCGTATGTTCTTGATGAAATACGAATCATGATATCAATTTGGAATCCAGAAAGATTGTGATTGATCACCGAATATGATTTCCCTTACATTCATATCCGTAATCGTATTTTGGTTATGAATTCATAATTATTTGAGTTGGATTGTTAGGACTTGTGTTTAATTGAGATATTGTGAAATCGTTTAGTTTGTCGATCGGTTATATTGATTAGTAATTATCGGATTTCGGTTCATATGATGGATATGAATTCGTAAAATGGTTTGAGTATATTATTTGGTTTTTATATAGGATCGAGGTATCGTTGACCCATTAAGTTTGATTGGTAGGCTATGTCGGTTATTGATTGTTATCGGATCGTTGCTTTTTGGTTACTTCAATAGGTTGAGATTATTGATCGGTGATTATAACCGTATGTTGCGGTCGTGTTTGAGTATGTTCGTGAATTGCATTGGTCGGGGCCGAGGAGCTCGTAGACAAAGGCAAGGAGATTGGTAGCGGCTTCAGCATCGTATCGATATCGAGGCAAGTTATTACTTGCTCAGTTATAATGTTTGATGAATGGTTTCAGTTTCATTTTGTTTATAATGCATATAGCAATGATTATTACTGCAAATTCTGGAGATTTAGATTATATGTTGTCTTTCCGATTCTGGGAGTTAAATCATAATGTATATGCTTTATCTCGGTTATTGGCATATTCGGGTATCAAGAGTACGTTGCGATAAAGATGAGGATATGCGTATCTATAGTCCATGGTACGTTTGGATCGCCGAGCATTGAGGATAATCGTCGGTGATGATTTGACATCGAGATTTCTCCTGAAGGACTCAGGACAAGTATCTTAGTTTGATTTGGTTTAGTGTTGATGATGTTGATCATGCAGGTTGTCATTCATGTTGCTGAACATGAAGTTGTCCTAGTTGTGTCATCATAGTGTCGTTCATGTTTTGATTCATATGTCGTTCATGTTGATGAACATATTGAGTTGCATATGTGTATGCATAATTGCATTGTTTATGTTGTAAATGATCCGATGGGGTCATGAGGATCTATGCTGAGGGCGCTAGATCGGATGTCCACTATGCGTTGGTCCGACGGGATCATCATGGGGATCTATGCTGAGGGCGCTGGATCGTTGGATAGGTTTTCCACCATGCGTTGGTCCGACGAGATCATCATGGGGATCTATGCTGAGGGCGCTGGATCGTTGGATTACCCGGTATTGTGTTGATGGAATCATGTGGATTCGCATCATTAATTTTATCATGTGTTGTTTTGTGTATATGTATATTGTTGGTTATCCACCTTGTGTTGATCTAGTAGCATCATCTTGGGATCTATGCTGAGGGCGCTGGATCATGGGATTTCCATTGAGTATACACTGTTGTTAATGTTTTGAGCATATTGACGTTGTCATATGAGTATGCATTTGTAGGTCTTGTGTTAGGACCGTGCCCGTATGTTGCATTGATCTGATCTCGGATTAGACTGACATGATTGTCGTGGTATTGTGCATCTTGAGGTATGTTCCGCATTTCCTTTGGTATTAGTCTTTTGATGGACAATCGGTTATCGTCTTGGGATTTGATGATGCTATCTGATGGATCGTATTGGTCAGAACTGGTATATTTCCATATCATGGGTTGGTGATGATAGTTTGAGAATCTTGAGTATTGTTTGAGGTACAATACAGATATTATGTTCGAATTTAATGGTTACTCAAGTACGGGATGTGAAATGTGATAATGGTTATTCTGTCGAGAATTATTTGAGTAAGTAAAGTTACTACGATATGATTACATTGGTCGTATTCTTATTTTGTATTCTCATTGGTATGTAATTATTAATGTGATGTGACTGTTATCATTGTTGGATATTATGGCTGACCCCGTCGTGGGCTTTCTTTTTAGGTTCTTGAAATATCGAGCTTGCAGCGGTCGTGGAGAGATGAGCTTCCCGGAGGATACTGGCTAGGACAGGTTTTTGTATTGAGTTTCTTGATCGATTCTTGTATTTCACGCTAGAGTACTTTTAACTATTGTCTTTTCCGCTGCGTGAGTTTTTTGAAATGACCTTTTATTTCTGGTAATTTGAGTTACTTTGGAAATCTTTTTCTAAACTATTGAGTTTCGGCCGTTTGGCCTTGCCCTTTTCGAAATGAGATTTTACGACGGTTTTGATAAACAGATTTTATATAGTCTTCAAATGTTTTAAAAATAGTACCGTTGTTGGCCTCTTGGGCATTTGTAAATGTTTGTGAAAATTTCCTTTAGCCTTGTGGGTTCCATCTCAAGGCCTACGGCGCTGTAATATTACCGGTTAAATCTGGGGGTGTTACAGAATATGGTATCGGAGCTTAGGTTGAGAAAACCTAGGCATTTGGGTCAAGTTGGGTCGTGTTTTGGTCGCGTCATTCGAGTTCTTGATTGACTAATACTAGAGCCGTGAGTTTTTGTTGTTCACTCGGGCTTATGGGTTATGTGATTTTTCAGTGTGGTACTGGGGTTGTTGTAAACTTTTTCAAATGGTGCTAACGTGATTCTCTTGAAAGAGATGTGTTGTGTTCTCAAGTTGAATTGAGTTTGCAAAACGTGTGTTTTGAAAATACCTGTGTCGAGTATTTTCTTGAGTCGAGACATGTGCCAGTATCACGGGGAATCGTGGGCTTCACGATTTGTAAGTATTTGGGTTTTTGAATTTCATTGAGATTTATTGCCGTTCTAAGTTGATATGTTTTGAGATTCAGAAAGATATTATGCTTCACAGTATGAGATGACAGAGTGAGACAGGATTCATGATCTTGAGAAACTATGATTTTGGAAATCAGTATGTCAGTTAAGTTTGGAACGAAATTGTACATTTGGGAGAAATGTTGTGCATGGTTGAGAAGAACATGTAGTCATGTTAAGTCATTTTGAAATAGATGAAACTGCTTTTGAGCATTTGAAAACGATACTTTTCAAAATGAACGTTTTACGGATGTTTTATGGAAAATAATTTTTGGGCTGCGACCCAATCGATTTTGAAATAGTTTTATAACCCAGGACTTGGAGTCCGAAAAGAGTTTTCTACTTTTTAAACTTCTTGTAATGCGGAACAAGATACGGGCTGAGACCCTAATGTTTCAAAAGAAAGCTTTTCTGTTTTCTAAAACTCCCGAGAATTGTAAAACACTTTATCAATCTTTATCTATTTCGTTTCTGCCTTTCGCGGTTTTAGTTTACTTGTCCAAACGAAACTTCTCGGGAAGTCCTTCGCTGTGTTGATTTGTTTCAATGTCTTGTCATAGCATAACTGAGGTAATTCAGGATGGGTAAAAGGTCGACGTTGCGAGTAGTATGTGGAGGAGGAGTTTTTATCAGAGTCTATATATTGAGATTTTGGAATTTCATCGTGTGGTTTTCCGATGGAATATCAGTGAATTTGGTGACGAGCCGAATTGGTATACAGGAGTATGGATATGGTCAAGCATTTGCATAAATTCCATTTTATTTAATCATGTGTATTCGAAAAGAATTTTTATCGAGAACTTGACCCAAGCGAGCCGGTTGGTTCGGAAATTGATTTTGCAGTCTTACCAAAAATTTATGTTTTGAGTTTTAAAAATTTTGAATGAACTTTCGAAAATTTGTCTTCTTGACGAGACTATATAATTTCAAACTAGTTTTGGAAAATGTGATTGATATACATACGCATTTGGTGCATACTGCATATCGTGGTAAAGTTGTGAGTGTGACTCACGAACTGGATAATACATCAGTATGATACGATGAATAGAGATCCGAACTTTAGTATGGTAGTTTGGTTATCCAAGGATGATCGGTTGATTTATCGGATAAGAGAGATATGCTGCGTGATCTAGATTCGGTACATAATGTGATCTTGGAACTTCGGGTTTGTTAAACCGGGGCATATGTGCTATGTGATTCTATTGGTATGGTAGTAGCTCGACTTTACCATAGTGATCTTTAAATGATTTCTTTATAAGTGTAGATTTGGGGATAGTGACCCCATGCTGGTGGTTTTGGATATTGAGTAGGTCGTTCCCACTCCATGTATGATTGGATATGTTCGACGGGTTGTGATTGGTTGTTCGTATGCCGAGGGGTATGTTCACCCGTCGAGTATGTTTATTGAGATCCACTGTATGTGATTGGTGTGTTGTTTTGAGAACTTTATTCGTCCGTATACCTATCTCTGTGGTTCTGTGTTTATCGTGTTGGAATTTACCGTGTGAAGGTGTTCCCGATTATTGTTGCTCCTTCGTTGGTCATATTAGAGTTTATCATGTTGATGATATGTGTTTTGACCTCTGGTTGGTCATATTGGAGTTTATTATTCTCAGTTGTGTTTTGACCATTGGATTGATCGTATTGGAGATATCATATCGATGGTCTTCTCGGTTAATTTGTTGGTTGATCATTGTTAATGATCGTATAAGTGTTAGAATTATGTGTCAATGTTTCAAGATTGGTTGTCAATGTTTTGGGCAGTTGTTTCACAGATGTATCGTGTATTATTCGTCTGATCAGAATTGGTACTTGATTGTGCGATCAGGCAGACAAGATTTGACGCGGATAGATTATTTCATCCGACGATGATATAATTTGATTGAGACTCAGGGAATTAGGATTGTAAGCGTATTAAGGCTTTACAGTGAGTCACTTACTAGTATCTCAGGAGATCGTCGACTTTGCGCATTTGTAAGTATGCGGTTTTGGTTATTCAGTAATGATGATGATTGATCGTTGTCGTGATGGTTTCGGGATATTTTGGTTGAACGGTTTGTTTGTCTTTGTGACAGATTGCAAGTTTCGAGGACGAAACTTATTTTAAGTGGGGTAGAATGTAATATCCTGAAATTCTACTGCGATTGTTTAATGTTATTTTATCCGAGTTATATTGTACAGGATGGAATCTATACAGTATGGATAGAATAATAGAAAGACTGAGGCAACTGTACTTGTATAATTGTCGTATTTGGTAGACAGTTACAATTGAGGATATCGTGTATCAGGTTATCGCACTTTTGATATTGGGTATATCGTATGAGAATAGTATTGGATTCAGTATGTGTATATGTATCCGGTATGTCGAGACGAACAGGAACAGTTGGATTTTTGGCCAAGTATATAGGCCATTACGTACGCTAAATTCTAGAGCTAACTTACGTTAAATTGATAGTGTTACGTACGTTATGGCTAATGTATTACGTACGTAACAAAGGGAATCAGACTTGTGGCCGACAGGTGGGACCCGTGGTCGGCATCCTTCAGCGAGGAACGTGCTTGGGCAAGTCAACTACGTCTTACGTACGCTATACAGGGTGTATTACGTACGTAATATGAGATTTTACTGTAGCAAGTCAACGTACGTATTACGTACGTTATGGTGAAAGTGTTACATACATAAGGAAGTTCACAAAATAGGTCAGTTAACTCTGGACTACCATTACGTATGCTATCAAGGTAAGATAGCACACGTAATAAGTTGTTACGTACGTTAACAAGGACATGTTACGTACGTAATGAACAGAAATGTTTTATAAGAGAACGCTCATCTTTCATTTCCCTTGGACATTTCATTTCATTCTTCTCCTCTAAACACTCAGAGATGGCATTTTCAGTTCCTCTAAGTCGATTTTGAGCTTCGAAACATGGGATTGAAGCTTGGATATGGAGCTATTGATGATTCTTGAAGTGATTCCTTATGTTTTTCATCTTCTAAGAGGTGTGTTGGATAATCCTCTCTTGAATTTCGGATTTTTGATGTTGTTGTTGATGAATGATTCGTATGAAGATGATTATGATCTTATTATTACAATTCTTGAGGATATATGAGGTGTATGTTGAAGGAATATGATGATGATATGATGGTTTATGTCTTGAATATGTTTATTATGATTATGAAATCATAGAGTTCTTGATGTTCTTGGTATTGTTGTTGCGATTTTTGATGTTAGGAAGATCGTATGTTGAAAAATATGATAGTATACACCTTGAATCATGAATGAGGATTGTTTAGATATTAGAGGATATCGAATTACGTTGTTTTGATGGCTATGAACAAGGCTTGGAATCATTTAGTGTTCTTGAGGAACTCCTTGATGAATTGAACATAGCAAGATGATCGTAGGTTGAATTATCGGTATCTTTAGATATGAAGATCGAATGTTCGTTGATTGTAGTGGTAGAATTCGTATGTTCTTGATGAAATACGAATCATGATATCAATTTAGAATCTGGAAATATTGTGATTGATCACCGAATATGATTTCCCTTACATTCATATTTGTAATCGTATTTTGGTTATGAATTCGTAATTGTTTGAGTTGGATTGTTCGGACTTGTGTCTAATCGAGATATTGTGAAATCGTTGAGTTTGTCGATCGGTTATATTGATTAGTAATTATCGGATTTCGGTTCATATGATGGATATGAATTCGTAAAATGGTTTGAGTATATTATTTGGTTTTATATAGGATCGAGGTATCGTTGACCCGTTAAGTTTGATTGGTTGGCTATGTCGGTTATTGATTGTTATCGGATCGTTGCTTTTTGGTTACTTCAATAGGTTGAGATTATTGATCGGTGATTATAACCATATGTTGCGGTCGTGTGCGAGTATGTTCGTGAATTGCATTGGTCGGGGCCGAGGAGCTCATAGAAAAAGGCAAGGAGATTGGTAGCGGCTTCAGCATTGTATTGATATCGAGGCAAGTTATTACTTGCTTAGTTATAATGTTTGATGAATGGTTTCAGATTCATTTCGTTTATAATGTATATAACAATGATTATTACTGCAAATTCTGGAGATTTGGATTATATGTTGTCTTTCCGATTTTGGGAGATAAATCATAATGTATATGCTTTATCTTGGTTATTGGCATATTCGGGTATCAAGAGTACGTTGCGATAAAGATGAGGATATGCGTATCTATAGTCCATGGTACTTTTGGATCGCCGAGCATTGAGGATAATCGCCAGTGATGATTTGACATCGAGATTTCTCCTGAAGGACTCGGGACAAGTATCTTAGATTGATTCGGTTTATTGTTGATGATGTTGATCATCCAGGTTGTCATTCATGTTGCTGAACATGAAGTCGTCCTAGTTGTGTCATCAGAGTGTCGTTCATGTTTTGATTCATATGTCGTTCATGTTGATGAACATATTGAGTTGCATACGTGTATGCATAATTGCATTGTTTATGTTGTAAATGATCCGATGGGGTCATGAGGATCTATGATGATGGCGGTAGATCGGATGTCCACTATGCGTTGGTCCGACGGGATCATCATGGGGATCTATGCTGAGGGCGCTGGATCGTTGGACAGGTTTTCCACCATGCGTTGGTCCGACGGGATCATCATGGGGATCTATGCTGAGGGCGCTGGATCGTTGGATTACCCGGTATTGTGTTGATGGAATCATGTGGATTCGCATCATTGATTTTATCATGTGTTATTTTGTGTATATGTATATTGTTGGTTATCCACCTTGTGTTGATCTAGTAGGATCATCTTGGGATCTATGCTGAGGGCGCTGGATCATGGGATTTTCATTGAGTATACACTGTTGTTATTGTTTTGAGCATATTGATGTTGTCATATGAGTATGCATTTGTAGGTCTTGTGTTAGGACCGTGCCCGTATGTTGCATTGATCTGATCTCGGATTAGACTGACATGATTGTCGTGGTATTGTGCATCTCGAGGTATGTTCCGAATTTCCTTTGGTATTAGTCATTTGATGGACAATCGGTTACCGTCTTGGGATTTGATGATGCTATCCGATGGATCGTATTGGTCAGAACTGGTATATTTCCATATCATGGGTTGGTGATGATAGTTTGAGAATCTTGAGTATTGTTTGAGGTACAATACAGATATTATGTTCGAATTTATTGGTTAATCAAGTACGAGATGTGAAATGTGATAATGGTTATTCTGTCGAGAATTATTTGAGTAAGTAAAGTTACTACGATAAGATTACATTGGTCGTATTCTTATTTTGTATTCTCATTGGTATGTAATTATTAATGTGATGTGACGGTTATCATTGTTCGATATTATGGCTGACCCCATCGTGGGCTTTCTTTTTAGGTTCTTGAAATATCGAGCTTGCAGCGATCGTGGAGAGATGAGCTTCCCGTAGGATACTGGCTAGGACATGTTTTTATATTGAGTTTCCTGATCAGTTGCTTTTAACTATTGTCTTTTCCGTTGCGTGAGTATTTTGAAATGACCTTTTGTTTCTGGTAATTTGAGTTACTTTGGAAATATTTTTCTAAACTATTGAGTTTCGGTCGTTTGGCCTTGCCCTTTTCGAAATGAGATTTTACGACGGTTTTGATAAACAGATTTTATATAGTCTTCAAATGTTTTAAAGATAGTACCGTCGTTGGCCTCTTGGGCATTTGTAAATGTTTGCGAAAATTTCCTTTAGCCTTGTGGGTTCCATCTCGGGGCCCACAATGCTGTAATATTCTCGGTTAAATCTGGGGGTGTTACACTTCTTACAGTCAGTACAGAAGACACTATCTCACCTCGATCCAGTTCAACGTATGCAAATACGCTAATGTATGCTAATAGTCAAGACCAACTATTCTCAAGCACACCACATTATCTACTATATAAAATAATTAGACATTTCATTTGCATAACCATAACGTGAATAAATATGTAAAACTTGTGATTAAATGTAATTAATATTCTCATAGATAGTAACAGGGAAATTAGGTAATTCAAGTATAAAGTATGCTTTGCAGTATACCATCCTAACAGTCTTCTTGTTGGAAGATCGAGTTCTTCCACTAGCATAGCGCTAATGACATTAGTGCAACTCCCGTTATCTATTATCACACTACAATTTTTATTTTTAATAAAACAACGTGTGTGAAATAGATTTTCTCTTTGTTCGTTAACTTCCTCCTCTTTTGCTTGAGAACTTAACACCCTCCGAACAACAAGTGCGGGTGCATACTCATACGTCTCATCATCACTCTCCACCTCTCTTGTCTCTTCTTCTTCTTCTTCTTTTTCGCTTTCCGTTTCAATCTCCCCATCCCGAAGTACCATCACCCGTTTGTTGGTGCATTCGGATACTATATGTCCACGACCCTGTCACTTATAGCATTGGATGTCCCGGTTTCTCCTTTGGGTGCTTTCGACGGGTTTAGACTTCCCATCAAATTTTGGTTTGCTAGTACTCCCAACTTCAAACTTTCCTTTCAAGACACTCCCTTCTCTTTTATCAAAATTTTTAAATTTGTCTGAACTTAATTGAGATTGTTGTTTCCAAGGAGTAGAGTATCCCGTGGAATAGTTGTTGTTTCTCCCTCTTCGTAATCTCCGCTCGATTTTTATCGCCGCATATACCATGTCCTCGAATTCAACAAAGTGTTGTTTGTCAACTTCTTTAGCTATATCGTCTCTCATCCCGTGTAAAAACCGCGCCATGGTGGCCTCTCTCGATTCCCAAACATTGTCCCGGATCATCAACATCTCCATTCCCTTTCGAAAATCTTCAATGTTTCTCGAGCCTTGTTTTAATGATTGTAAGCGAGAAAATAGTTCCTTAAGATAGTAATTAGGAACAAATCTTTTCCGCATAACAACCTTCATTTCTTTCCAACCGCTAACCGGTATCTCCCGACTCCTCCTTCTCTCCGTCACAAGTTGGTCCCACCAAATGCTTGCATATTCTGAAAATTCGGTTATTGCTAACCTCATTTTCTTCTCACCGGAATAGTTGTGGCAATCGTAAATGGTCTCCAACTTCCTTTCGCAATCGAGATATGTGTCCGGATCACTTCTCCCTTCGAAAGATGGGATTTTCATTTTGATATTTCCCATATTACGATCCTCCTCGTCTCGGACATATCTTCCTCGCCTTCCTTCATACTCTCTCCTTCCTCCTTGTCCTCCTCGCTCTCCTCGATGTACAAACCTCGGAGTTTCCTCCTCGGAATTCATCGAATCTTCATCATCATAGCCTCCAAATCGAATGGGTTCCGGTCCCCTTCATATGGGCTCCTCTTTTCTACTCTTCATGAGAGTAGCAATTGTTTCCTCTTGTTTATCTAGTCTTCCGACTATTTGAGCAAGTTGTTGTACAATATTTTGAAGGATAAGATTTTGCTCGTTTCCTTCAGTTCCTGATATTTTTTCTTTTTTCTTTTTTTTTTCCCTTTTTTTGTTTTTTTTTCTTTTTCCTTTTTTTTTTCTTTTTTTTTCCTTTTTTTCCTTTTTTTCTTTTTTTCCCCCTTTTTTCTTTTTTTTCCTTGCCTTTTTCTTTTACAAGAAAATTTCCTCACAAGATCCTCATGTGTATCGCTCGGTCGCTCACACTCACGTATCTCTCGTTTGGCTTTTTTTTCTCTTTTTCTTAATTCCTCAAAAAAAAATTTCCCACACTTACAAGGTGATTTGAGGTGATTCAAATCAAGTTTCTTCTTGAAAGAACTCAAATCCCACTATCCCCCCAGAGATTGCGAATGACGGTAAGAAAAAAAATGGAAGGATGGGAGCAAAAGATTTTGGAATAGTTTAGAATATGAAACGTAACGAAAAGTATGATAATTGTTTGATAAGATCAATCAAAATTCGTTCTTCTCTTCTTCCTTGATATTTTTTTTCTCTTTTTTTTGTAATGAAATGAATGGATTGATATTTGATATTCGATCCGCAAGCTTAAAATCACCAGATGGCCGAAGGCTAAGGAACAAGTTCTTCCCTTGGCCTCGGCTTGAAGAGTTATAAAAAACAATCAAAACCTTCACCACTTATAATTATTTTTTAGTAATGAAATGAATGGATTGATATTTGATATTCGATCCACAAGCTTAAAATCACCAGACGCCCGAAGGCTAAGGAACAAGTTCTTTCCCTGACCTCGGCTTGAAGAGTTATCAAAAACAATCAAACCTTCACCACTTATATATTTTTTTTTCTTTTTTTTTTGGTTTTTTTTTTTGTGAAGAAGATGGAAGATTTAGAAGATGAAGGAAATGATAGGATGGTAAGATAGGAAGATTATGGTAATGAGGGAAAATAGATGATACCACTTAGTTTTGGAATAACCGAGCTACGAAGCCAACTGATGCGACCCCCACACGACACGTTATGGTAACCGACACCGCTAGATGAATTCGTTCCCAGGACGTTTCCAAAATAAGCAAAACGGGGCTTTACTTCCAAACCTCTACGTGACACGCCGTAGCAACTCGGAAGGGGTGGAATATAAATACTAACAAGATTGCACTTGATAAGTATATAAATCACACAAAGGATGTTTTGGAGACACACTCAACAAAATAAGAAAGCACTCACAAAGGTTTGTTAATATGAACACTCTCAAATTTCATAAAATCTTTTGGTGTTCTCTTACAATGAAACTTCAAGGCTATTTATAGTCAAAATCTTACACATAACTCTAGTGTGAACAAGGAAATAAGTAAGAAACCTACAAAATAGAAAAATCAACATTCAAAGATCCTAAAATCTGATACAGAGACAGTCAACACATGTTTAGGGGAAAAAATATCAAAGACCAATATTTTAAAGTGTGAAAACAAGGACAACAAGTCACCATAAATCCGAGGTTGTATGTTTTGTCATTTACGGGCTCAAATGGTTCGGAATTTGGTCCTATGATCTTAATAATATTTGTATATATCTTTCATAGCTTTCCATAGACACCTGAATCACCTAAATCGGATTTCGGACGAGTAAGTTATTGCCAAAATACGAGACTACTGCGTGTCAGTCTTACGCGCGGTAATTTGCATCCTTGTTTGTTTGTTCGTCTTTTCCGATCGTCTTCGACTTTAATATTACACGACTAGGTTATATACAACTCAAAATATAACAAATACAACTCAAAAAATACAATTTAAATTAAAATACACCAAGAAAAAATAAAAGAAAAACTTATTGTTCGACAACTTCGATACTACTCACGAATTTGTTGTCTTTGATAACATAGTTATTTTTAAACATATCAATGATGAGTGTCGATAAATTATTTTTGAACTTATTTGATCGAGACCTCGTTATTAGTCCAGTCGGCATGCTCAAGTCCTTATCCGGGTTCTTCATAATATCTCGATTCACATCAGTTTGGAAGTTAGAGGTGTGAGAAAAAATTAGAGATTTGAGCCAAGTTAGAGGTTTGACCTGATGAAATCTCTAATATTAGTGTTTGGTAGTTAGCGAATTGAAATAGCTTTTTGGACCAAAAAAGCTAATTTTCAAAAAGCTACTTAGAGGAGCTTTTTCAATTAGAGGATTGTGATGTGTCTAGTTGATATACAAAATGCTACTCAAACAGCTAATTACCAAACAGTTTCATATAAAACAGCTAATTGAATTCGCTAGTCAAAATAACTAACCCAATCTGCTAGTCAAAACAGCTAACTAAATCAGCTAACTGCTATCAGCTAACAGCTAATTGACAAACAGGGCCGATAGCTCTTCGTTTTCTTCGAAAACAACAATTAAAAAATGAAGATTCTCATTCGCGATAAATCAAACACCAAATAAAATATCCCAAATGGAGCGGAGTGGGAAGAAATGAAATCACTACAGTAAGGTCGTCGGCTAAAGTAATTTATTTATTTTTTTAAAAAGGGTTTTAGCCGACGACATATAAGACGGTCGTCGGCTAAAATAATTTAATTTTTTTTTTAAAAAATGGTTTTAGCAGACGACATATAAGACGGTCGTCGGCTAAAATAATTTAATATTTTTTTTAAAAAAATGGTTTTAGCCGACGACATATAAGACGGTCGTCGGCTAAACTCTATTTTTTTTAAAAACGAGTTTTAGCCGACCGACTCGATAAGGTCGTCGGCTAAATTTTTTTTTCCCAACAGGTTTAGCCGACGACCTTACTGTAACACCCCCAAGACATTCAGGGTATATTACAGCGCCGTGGACCCCACACTATGGAATCCACCAGGCTAACGTACCAACAAGACATTCATCAACGACAAACAATCATCAATAAAACGACAATTCAATTAAAAGACTACAACCCGACAAATAGAATCCACATCAATCCATTTCCCAAAACGGGAACACAACATTAACAATTTTGAAAAGGAAGTACTCGAGTACTTAAACCAGTTTTATAATACAGAAACCCCAAAACAAGACATCAAAAATAATTGACAGAACTGAACACCAACAATTGACTACTGAACAGTATCATGCTTGCCCATCATCCTCATATGGCTCAAGTGCTCGTTTGTCCCCACGATCGATACCTGAAATACAAAAAGTATTTCCCCCATTTAAGGGGTTAGCGACAACTGGTAGTGCAAGTACAATCCATTTGAAGTACATTCTAATCAGATGAATATATGTGCCAAAAATTACTTTAGAAAACATTTTATATTCCGGAATATTTACATTGCACAATCGTAAAACACATTATCTCCAACAAATCACAATTCAAAGTTAACTGTTAGTACGAGACTCACGGCCACCGTACCCCGCAGAGCCACGTCGGACATCCCTGGGTGGCTAACCACAGTTCGCGATACGCACACTCACGGCAATACGTATCCTTAGAGGCCCCGTCGGACCGTCCCTAGGTGAACATACACATAACCATCCACAACAACCACGATACAGCCATAATTCAAATACTAGAACATGTAAACAAATGTAAAGTACTTGCCTTTGAGACATTCTTGAAGAAACGGAAGTGAAACACGACTACAAACGGTTCGGGTGGAAAACGACGGTTCCTAAACGGAGGATCAACATAGTTCAGTCCCAACGGACAACAATACTCTAATGAAATATGCCCATAACCCCGATTACAACTACGATCATGAACGATCAATCAATACGGGCGAGGGTTTACGCGAAATCTCCCCGTATCAATAATTCACGGATTAATTCGAGGAAAACGTAATGAGAATCATTCAATAACAACAACCGGTAAGAAATTTCGTAACATAATTGAACAATTCGGAACTAATCCCTAGAATCCCGAAAAACCCCCAAATTAGACGAGTTAGGGTTCCTGGAGAAAATACCTCGGGTTCGGACAATGGAGGATGATTATGCTGATGGTAATATGCTAATACGATTCTACGGTGATGGAACACGGAGAGTTCTCCGACTAAAACTGAAATGAATCGCTGCTGGAGTCGCCCCGTGAAGAAAACGGAAGAAAAGAGTGAAAAGTGTTGTTTCTGAACTACTCGCTGATATATATAATTGTGTAGTTAGCGCACGCTAACTAACATAGATAGCGCGCGCTAATGGGGCCGTAACCGGTCCAGTAGTTGCTGCTGCCACTCGCTAGCACACGCTAACAATAACGAGTTAGCGTACGCTAACTGCTGCATCGGTAGCGCATGCAAGGCAACGGGAGTAGCGTGCGCTACCTACGCAGCAGTTCAGTACTGCTGCTCACATCAGCAGTACACTACTGTCGAAGGTACAATACACGAAATGCAC
The DNA here is from genome assembly GCA_033398695.1 of Orobanche coerulescens. Lineage (NCBI taxonomy): Eukaryota > Viridiplantae > Streptophyta > Magnoliopsida > Lamiales > Orobanchaceae > Orobanche > Orobanche coerulescens. The sequence goes on along the minus strand of CM065818.1, from coordinate 101,824,032 downwards.
CGACAAGGTCAGAATCTAGAAACGTAAACACGAAGCATACAAGACGACGGAGCTAAGCGCTAAAAGAAAATACAATTCCGACCACCGGAGGGTCCGTAATGCGACAACGAAAATGGGATTCCCTAAACTATTAGGAAATTACAAAAATGACCCACATGCCCGAAAATCACGAAACAACGTCGGATTTACAAACCGAAAGTCTCAACACGACCAACTCAATCATACGAACTTGTACAAACCAAGAAACAATGAAAACGAACGAGTTTTACGAGAATCGAATGCTCATACGGCAAAACATGTCATAAAATGAAATTACGTGAAAACATCATCAAAACTCGTCCAAATGGAAAAACTCCAAGAACAAAGTAGATTCGAAATTCGAAACGGTTACAAGCGAGTAGATAAAAATAGACATACACCAAAAATGGAAACTGCTAAAAATGGAAAATTACGGATATTACATTCTCCCCCTCTAAGATAAAGTTTCGTCCCGAAACTTAAGAATCAAAAAGCTCGGGGTGTCTCGAACGCATATCCTCCTCTAACTCCCAAGTCGCTTCTTCTACTCCGTGTCTCGACCATTGCACCTTAACCAAAGGAATGGTTTTGTGCCTTAACTGTTTGTCTCGACGCTCAAAAATCTTGACGGGTCTCTCCTCAAACGTAACATCCTTCTCGATCTCCACGTCCCCAAAGTCAATAATGTGGGATGGGTCCGGAACGTACTTCCTCAACTGGGAAACGTGAAATACACTATGAACATGACTTAGCGACGGAGGTAAAGCCAAACGGTATGCCAACTCACCTACTCTCTCCAATATCTCGAAAGGCCCAATATACCTCGGGCTGAGCTTCCCCTTCTTCCCAAAACAGAAAACTCCCTTCGTCGGAGACACTCTCAAAAGAACATGATCTCCCACCGCAAACTCCAAAGGTCGACGCCTAACATCCGCATAAGACTTTCGTCGACTCTGAGCAGCCAACATTCTCTTTCTAATCAAATCAACTTTCTCCCTCGTCTCTAACACAAGGTCTGGCTCGGTGCCCACTAGATCGGACGGCTCATCCCAACAGATCGGCGATCGGCAACGTCGGCCATAAAGTGCCTCATAAGGTGCCATCTTAATCGACGCGTGCCAGCTATTATTATAAGTAAACTCAATCAAGGCCAGATGTTCCTCCCAGTCACTACTCCAGTCTAACGCACACGCGCGACACAAATCCTTGAACGTCTGAATGGTACGTTCGGACTGCCCATCGGTCTGGGTATGGAAAGAAGTGCTCAAATGTAACTGTGTCCCCAATGCCTTATGTACCGCCTGCCAAAAATGCGATATAAATCGGCCATCTCTGTCTGAAATAATGGTCCTCGGTGTGCCATGAAGTCTCACTATCTGCGCGATAAATATACGAGCCAACTTTTCTGGACCCCAAGTATCCTTGATGCCCAGAAAATGCGCCGACTTAGTCAGTCGGTCTACAATCACCCACACCATGTTCATACCCGTCTTTGTCCTCGGCAAACCCATGACAAAATCCATAGAGATATCCTCCCACTTCCACTCCGGGACGGGAAGTGGTTTCAACAACCCGGCTGGCCGCTGATACTCAATCTTGACTTGTTGACAAGTCAAACACTTAGCCACAAACTGAACTACCTCATTCTTCATGTCGTTCCACCAGAAATTCTTTCTCAAATCTTTATACATTTTACTCGAGCCCGGATGGACTGAGTAAGGTGACGCATGAGCCTCTCGCATAATACTCCGTCTTAATTCCGAGTCGTTCGGAACACACAACCGACCTCGGAATCTCACACTCCGTACTCATGAATAACGAATCCCGGGGCTTTCCCCTTCCCTACACTCTCTCGAAGCTGAATAAACATCAGGTCCTCCAACTGTCCCGCTTTAATGTCATCGACCAGAGATGAAGAAATCTCAAGAGTACGCAACTGCCCAGAACTCTCTGGCAGTACAACCTCAATGCTCAACTTCATAAACTCTCGCTGAAGTCCCGATTGAGCCGTAAGTAGCTCAAGCGCCCGAAGCGATACCGATTTCCGGCTCAAGGCATCTGCTACCACGTTAGCCTTGCCCGGATGATAAAGGATCTCGAGATCGTAGTCCTTAATCAACTCCAACCATCTCCTCTGTCTCATATTAAGCTCTTTTTACGTAAAAATGTACTTCAGGCTCTTGTGATCGGTGAAAATCTAACACGACGAGCCATACAAGTAATGACGCCAGATCTTCAACGCAAATATAACTGCGGCCAACTCCAGATCATGCGTAGGGTAATTCAACTCGTACTGTTTCAACTGACGGGAAGCATAGGCAATCGTCCTCCCGTGCTGCATAAGTACACATCCGAGCCCTTGTCCCGAAGCATCACTAAAAACTGAGAAACCCTCATTACCACTCGGTAAAGCTAAAACAGGAGCGGTCGTCAACCGCTTCTTCAACTCCTCAAAACTATGCTGTCTCTCGTCGGTCCACACAAACTTCTCTGACTTCTGTAACAACTGGGTCAGCGGTCGAGCGAGCTTAGAGAACCCCTCGATGAATCTACGGTAATACCCGGCTAATCCCAGAAAATTGCGGACCTCCTTCACGTTTTTGGGCGGCGCCGAATCTAACACTGCCACTACCTTATGTGGGTCCACACGAACACCCTCGGCCGAGATCACGTGACCGAGAAACATAACCTCCCGTAACCAAAACTCACACTTTGAGAATTTCGCAAAAAGATGCTGAGTTCTCAAAATACCTAACATGATATGCAAATGACGGGCGTGCTCCTCACTCCTCGAGTAAATCTGGATATCATCGATGAAAACGACTACACACTTATCAAGGTACTCGATAAAGACTTTGTTCATAAGCTGCATGAACGCGGCTGGTGCGTTGGTTAGCCCAAAAGGCATAACCACAAACTCGTAGTGACCGTATCTCGTCCGAAAGGCCGTCTTCGGAATGTCGGTATCCTTCACTCGGAGCTGATAATACCCAGGTTTCAGATCAATCTTCGAAAACACGGTTGCCCCTTGCAACTGATCAAACAAGTCATCAATCCTCGGGAGTGGATACTTGTTTTTGATGGTCACTTTGTTCAACTCTCGGTAGTCGATACACAAACGAAGAGACCCATCCTTCTTCATTACAAAGAGGACCGGCGCACCCCAAGATGAAGCACTCGGTCGAATATATCCCATGTCTAGCAACTCTCCCAACTATTTCTTCAGCTCCAGCATCTCGGCGGGCGCCATACGGTATGGCGTCTTAGAGATCGGTGCTGCACCCGGCTCTAAATCGACGGTAAACTCAACTTCTCGGTCCGGGGGCAAACCCGGCAACCCGTCTCGAAAGACATCAGGATACTCACACACTACCGGAATAGACGAGAGCTCGACTCCCCCTTCTTCCGATCTCAAAGCGTAACACCAATAACCCGCGCAACCTCCCCGAAGAAGTCTCACCGCCCTCAAGGCGCTGATCAGTAATCTCTGGCTACTCCACTTACGCCCCACAAAAGAATGCTCGGTACCGTCAGAGGCTAACATCGAAACGGTTCTCGTTCTATAATTCATGATTGCCCCATGACGGTCCAGCCAATCCTCACCCAGAATAAAATCCTCATCTCTAATATCTACCGCAATCAGATTAGAAGGCCATACTCTCCCCGCAATACTCACTGGAAAATCTCTAACCTCACAATCCCCCACGATGCTATCCCCGCTAGGAAGTTTAACAACAAAAGGCTCACAAGCAACTAGGCAATCAACATGCAGACGACGCACACAGTCCATAGATATAAAAGAATACGTAGCACCAGAATCGAACAATACGGAAACAGGATGATCAAGGATGTGGACGGTACCTGTAGCCACCATCTCATCTGGGTCTCCTACTCGTCTCATCTCATAAACCCGGGGCGGAACAGACCCCGCACTAGAAGCTCCCCCTCTAGAAGGCTATCCACGTCCTCGACCTTTACCAAAACTCTGCTGCGACTGAGGGACTGTCGGTGTCTGATTAACACTCGGCTCTCCCGCAGCTGGGGCTGATATCTGAGTAGTTGGAGCTCGAGCTGCATCCGTACAGAACTTAGCACGATGACCCATCCGACCACAAGCAAGACACTGAATCGGAGGCCTATCACACTCACTCATCATGTGGCCCGGACGACTACAGTTGAAGCACGTAGGACCACGAATGGAACCAGTAGGAGCAGACCTAGAACCGTTTCCTCGCCCAACTAATGGCGACTGACTCCCGAAGACTCGCGGACCAGACTGAGCCTTCAGATACCCTCCTGACTTGCCTCCCGAAAACTGGCCGGAGGTCTTCTGTTTCTTTCCTTCGGTTACCGTCTCTGTCGCAGAAAATGACATCTCGTAAGCCATCGCTTTATTCGGATACTCTTTCAAAGTCGTACACCCCAGACCAGCCATGTAGTGGCGCACCCTCGGTTTCATCCGCATATCAAAGTGGCGGATCTTATCAAGCTCATCTCGGACTTAGTTTCTCACATAATGCAGCTGTTGATTGTAGTCTTTGATAGCTTGAGAAATAGGAATGTCTTGGGGTTTAGCATCAAAGAAGGCTCGGATCCTCCTCTCTTTCACTGGCCATGGACAGAACTCATCTTCCATCAGATCCCGAAACTCTGCCCACGTGGCTGCCCGGTCACACGGTTTCACCGCTTGCCACCACGTTGCTGCCTCCTTGGCGAGGAAGTACTGAGCAATGGGTACTTTCCTCTCCTCAGAACAATTAGCAGCCTCAAATACTTTCTCCATCTCGAATAGCCAATTCTCCCAAACCGCAGGGTCGGAAGCACCATCAAACCGTGGAGGACGATACGAATCACGTCCCAAGTAACTTATCATTGCCGGATCCAGAGGGCGGAACCGGGTTGGCATTAGCTTGGCCGACTAGAACGGCTCGAGTCGCAGCGTCATCTGGTTCGCATTTGCCGCAAAATGTTGGCCACTCCAACATTCTCATGTGCACACGGAGCCGGGCAGATCGGGTCCTGCTGACCTCCAGAACTAGGGGGAACACTGTTCGACAAAGAAGGCATCGCCGAATCAGTTCCCGAGTGATCGGACATGGCCGCCCCACCGGCTGCGCCACGTCCCCTACCGTGTCCGCGACCGCGTCCGCGTCCTCTACCAACAGGAATTCTGAAGAAGTAACGGGTAAGTACAATTCAAACGCAAAACATAACAAGATACTAAGACAGGAATGGAACAGAACGGTGAAACGAGTCAAGTTAGGAAAACTTACGAGCACCGGCGTACTCAGATGATGGCATAACAGTGATACTGTCCCAAAAACGACACTTAACTAGACCCAAATAACCGACAGCCTAGGTATCCATAAACCTAAGCTCTGATACCATATTCTGTAACACCCCCAAGACATTCAGGGTATATTACAGCGTCGTGGACCCCACACTGTGGAATCCACCAGGCTAACGTACCAACAAGACATTCATCAACGACAAACAATCATCAATAAAATGACAATTCGATTAAAAGACTACAACCCGACAAATAGAATCCAACATCAATCCATTTCCCAAAACGGGAACACAACATTAACAATTTTAAAAAGGAAGTACTCGAGTACTTAAACCAGTTTTATAATACAGAAACCCCAAAACAAGACATCAAAAATAATTGTGTAATCGAACACCAACAATTGACTACTGAACAGTATCATGCTTGCCCATCATCCTCATACGGCTCAAGTGCTCGTTTGTCCCCACGATCGATACCTGAAATACAAAAAGTATTTCCCCCATTTAAGGGGTTAGCGACAACTGCTAGTGCAAGTACAATCCATTTGAAGTACATTCTAATCGGATGAATATATGCGCCAAAAATCATTTTAGAAAATATTTTATATTCCGGAATATTTACATTGCACAATCGTAAAACAAATTATCTCCAACAAATCACAATTCAAAGTTAACCGTTGGTACGAGACTCATGGCCATCGTACCCGCAGAGCCCCGTCGGACATCCCTGGGTGGCTAACCACAGTTCGCGATACGCACACTCACGGCAATACGTATCCCTAGAGGCCCCGTCGGACCGTCCCTAGGTGAACATACACATAACCATCCACAACAACCACGATACAGCCATAATTCAAATACTAGAACATGTAAACAAATGTAAAGTACTTGCCTTTGAGACATTCTTGAAGAAACGGAAGTGAAACACGACTACGAACGGCCTGGGTGGAAAACGATAGTTCCTAAACGAAGGATCAACATAGTTCAGTCCCAACGGACAACAATACTCTAATGAAATACGCCCATAACCCCGATTACAACTACGATCATGAACGATCAATCGATACGGGCGAGGGTTTACACGAAATCTCCCCGTATCAATAATTTACGGATTAATTCGAGGAAAACGTATTGAGAATCATTCAATAACAACAACCGGTAAGAAATTTCGTAACATAATTGAACAATTCGGAACTAATCCCTAGAATCCCGAAAACCCCCCAAATTAGACGAGTTAGGGTTCCTGGAGAAAATACCTCGGATTCGGACGACGGAGGATGATTATGCTGATGGTAATATGCTAATACGATTCTACGGTGATGGAACACGAAGAGTTCTCTGACCAAAACTGAAACGAATCACTGCTGGAGTCGCCCCGTGAAGAAAACGGAAGAAAAGAGTGAAAAATGCTGTTTCTGAACTGCCCGCTGATATATATAATTGTGTAGTTAGCGCACGCTAACTAACATAGATAGCGCGCGCTAACGGGGCCATAACCGGTCCAGTAGCTGCTGCTGCCACTCGCTAGCGCACGCTAACAATAACGAGTTAGCGTACGCTAACTGCTGCATCGGAAGCGCACGCAAGGCAACGGGAGTAGCGTGTGCTACCTACGCAGCAGTTCAGTACTGCTGCTCACATCAGCAGTACACTGCTGTCGAAGGTACAATACACGAAACGCACGACAAGGTCAGAATCCAGAAATGTAAACACGAAGCATACAAGACGACGGAGCTAAGCGCTAAAAGAAAATACAATTCCGACCACCGGAGGGTCTGTAATGCGACAACGAAAATGGGATTCCCTAAACTATTAGGAAATTACAAAAATGGCCCACGTGCCCGAAAATCACGAAACGACGTCGGATTTACAAACCGAAAGTCTCAACACGACCAACTCAATCATACGAACTTGTACAAACCAAGAAACAATCATCCATAGCAAGCATCATGCGAATAGACTTGATCATGGCTACGGGCGAGAATGTATCGTGGTAATCGATCCCTTCCTTTTGGGTATAACCCTTTGCCACAAGCCTGGCCTTATAGGCGTCAACCTTGCCATCACCATCAGTCTTTCTCTTGTAGATCCACTTATTTCCAATAGGCACTATGCCCTTGGGGCGGTCTACTAGAGTCCAGACCTGATTGACATGCATCGAGTCTATCTCAGCTTCCATAGCTTCACGCCATTTCGCGGAGTCTAAATCCACCATCGCTTGGTCATAGGTCGTCGGGTCGGTCTCTTGGCTATCACTTGGAACCTCATGGAGACCCAGCTCCTCCAAGTGCACAAGCCCATACCTCTCAGGTAAATGAGACACCCTACTAGACCTACGAGGTGGTTGTACTTGTGTTTCAGAAAGTTCGGTTCCAGTTTCCTGCACAGGTGTCTCCCGAGGAGTTTCATTGTATTCTTCTAAAGTAATACTTCTACCTGCTCCGCCTTCCTGAATGAACTCATCTTCCAGGAAGTGTTCTTGTAAAGCAACAACGATCTTTCGATCTTCGGGCATGTAGAATAGATATCCCATCATCCCAGACGGGAATCCAATGAAACGTCCCTTCGCGGACCTAGCTTCCAACTTCTCCACCTTAGTCTTCTTGACATAGGCGGGACATCCCCAAATCCTAATGTGATTTAAGACTTGGTTTCCTTCCCTCCCACATATCATGTGGAGTTTTAGGAACGAATTTGAAAGGACATCTGTTCAAGATATACGCGGCAGTCAGGAGTGCATACCCCCATAGGTAAATCGGCAAGTCAGTATAGCCCAGCATGGAACGGACCATGTTCAACAGGGTCCGGTTCCTTCTTTCTGACACACCATTTAACTGAGGAGTACCTGGAGGTGTTAGTTGTGAAACTATTCCATGTTCCTTAAGGAACTCGTCAAACTCCGTACTTATATACTCGCCACCTCGGTCCGATCGAAGTGCTTTGATATGATTTCCAGTTTGTTTCTCGACTAGGGCCTTGAATTGCTGGAATTTCTCAAAGGCCTCGGATTTATGTTTCATTAAGTATACATAACCATACCTAGTATGATCATCTGTAAACGTAATGAAATATTGATATCCGTCACGTGCTGCTTCCAAAGCACCACAAACTTCAGTATGGATTAATCCCAGTTTATCAGCGGCTCTTTCAAAAGTCCATGTGAAGGAGGACTTAGTCATTTTGCCTTTAAGGCAAGATTCACAAGTAGGAAAGGGATCCGATCCCAATAGACCCATAAGTCCGTCCTTTTGCATCTTGTAAACCTTGGTCTGACCAACATGACCAAGTCTAAGATGCTATTTTAAAACTTGATTGGTTTCATCCCTACCACGTTTTATAGTCATAGTATTCACAACTACTTTGTTGCTGAGATTTAGATGATACAATCTATTCAACAATGTAGCAGTACCCACTAGTTTATTTCTAAAATAAATTTTGCAGGAACCATCACCAATGAAAAATGAAAAGCCCTTTCGGTCCATGATCGGAATAGATACAATGTTTTTGTGCCCCTTGGGCAAAACAAGTACATCTTCTAAAGTCAAAACAAATCCGGATTCTAAACCCAGCAGAAGTGATCCTATGTCGGTCGCCTCGACACTATGCCCGCTTCCGACTGTGATCATAATTTCTCCAGCTCCAAGCTTCCAGCTTTGTTCCAGATCCTGATTCATGGTACAAATATGAGAACTAGCACCAGAATCCAAAGATTCAGAAGTAGAAAATACAAGAGCGTAACAATTTGTTTCCAAAACTAAAAGTTCTGTACCTGAAGTGCCATGAAGAATCGGACAGTCTCTAGCCCAGTGGCCCAACTCACCGCACTTGAGACAAGCATCCTTCTTCTTCTTGTTCTTCGGAACCATCGTGGCCTTGCCCTTACCCTTAAGGTCCTTAACTTGTGGTCCAGTTTGCTTCTTGGTCTTTTTCTTCTTGTTCTTAGACCTCCGAGGTCCACAAGAAATCATAAGAGCAGACTCCTTCATCCGCGGAGTCTTCATCTGAGACTGAGCGGTCACAAGTTTGTTCATTAGCCCAGCTAAATTACATGCAATCTCATTGTAGTTGAAGTTCATAACAAACTGTGAGAAGGAATCAGGGAGAGACTGTAGGATAAGGTCGGTTTGGAGAGAAGTATCCATTTTAAAATCAAGAGCCTCCAATCTCTCGATCATGGATATCATTTTGAGGACGTGTTCCCCAACCTTCTCACCTTCCTTCATCCTTGCACCGAACAGTTGCTTGGATATCTCATATCTAGCAGTTCTGCTGTGCTCACCATAAAGCTCGGTTAAGTGAGATAGAATCTGCCTAGGAGAAGTCATTTTCTCATGAGCTCTCTGAAGCTCATTAGACATGGAAGCCATCATATAAGCATGGACTTTCACGTCATCCTTAACTCACTTTTCGTGTTTTTCAATCTCTTCCTGATTGGCTCGGGTACGCACAGGAGGCGCCGGAATGTCCGTCTCCAAGACGTATCCCAGTGCCTATATACTGAAGACAATCATCAGATTGCGGAGCCAATCCACAAAGTTAGATCCCATTAAGGTGTTCTTTTCGAGTAGAATTGCGAGTGGATTCATTGTCATATTGAGATTTGTCTGCATTAAGTATAACAGATTAATTAGTGACTTGTTATACTATGATCTGAGTATAGAATTAAGGTCTTTCCTATTCTTGTTACCCAGCTCCTACTATTTTATTGGAATAACACACTCCCATGTGAAATCCGGAAGTATCGTCACTCTACTTCATAGTGGTGATCGAGTTCTTTATAAATCTTAATAGAGGGCAACCGAACATGTTTCTAGTCTATTAATTTTCGTAAAGTGGTGTCCAACACCAACCCATCTAATGGATGATTCGATCTTCTTTTGCCCCTTGTTCACTCCCCTCAACCTATACGGTTTCTATGGTTCGTGAACAAGTTAAGTTTATACCATCGATGCAAATCAGTTTCACAATTGAATCTTATCGGGCAACCTATCAGGTTTCTAGGGATAAAATTTGCTCCAACCGAAGGCATCCAATGCGATCCCGGTAATTTATCCGTCCTCCCCGAACGACTACCCCGATAACTCGGAAGCATAGCACATCCGGTTTGGATTTCAATTTCCCGAAAACTCGATGGAGGGAAGGAAAACCTTGAAACCTTATAAACTTAATTATTTGTTGTGGGAGAATTATCGCGATTAACATTACACTTTGCACATTAATCATTTAAGCGCGTTTGTGGCATTCATACAACATGAAACAACCATTCACACCTAGTTGCTACCAACATGTGGTTCATGGACCGTTCCTAGAAAAAAAAACTCCGTAATCTAATTACAAGTCTTCGTCTTGAATCTTCGTCTTCTCGAAATGGATCTTCCTCCGGTCTTCGTCATTACATATAAATTTTACATTGAAAATTGCATCCTAGATACAAATTTTTTCTAGTAAAATAAATAGGCTCAAAACGGCCTTTACAACCCAATCGAATAAAACGAACGATTCAAAAACTAAGTCCACGAACCACATCACCATTCAAAAGCATTCATCCAATAAATACTAAATAAATGGAAAGCGTAGAGATACATTGATCCAATCAACAATACGAACCGATCAAATCGATTCACACAATCGGTAATATGAAAACGTTCAAAATAATTCGGTCGACCATAAATATTTCAATTATTCAAATTTCCCTTATAAAATGAAATACCATAAATCATTTTAATCATATTAAATCCAATTTAACATGTGGGAGATTAATTTTCAAGAATACACGAAAAAATTGAGCCGGGGTGAAAACAAGCCTGCCTGACCGAGTCACCCTCGGCAGCCTACCGGCAGACAGGCCTGCAATGGCCGAGTCACGCTCGGAAGCTGCCAGCCAGGACATGGCCAGCAGCCCTGGGCCGCGGCCCCCTGCTCCCAGACCCCTCCCGGACCGTCCAACGGCATTTCGGGGCTAGTTTTTCGACCAGATATCCAATATCTATATTCTCCAACATTCATATCTTCAATATAAATCATATTTCCAAGAAATTAAGATTTATATTTAGACATAAACTTACGAAAAATATAACTACAACGAACGTAAAAATGTATACCACGATTATGACTAAAATGATTCCAAATCATTCACCATCTAATCGAGCATTCCAAATGCCAATATCGTATATACAATCGCAAGACCTACTCTCCGATACCACTGTTGGGATTTGGTTCCTAAAACGAAGGCCCAGCGGAAGCGGTAAAATGAAAATTAATTCGATCTGAATCCCTACGAGGATCGATCGAGCTACGTATATATGAATATATAAACAAAAAGCAAGAGTCGTAAGAAACTAACCCTCGAAGTCCGTTGATTAAATGGTAACCTTCTCTTGAGCTATTCCCCAAGCTTTAGTTTGATCTCTACGAGTTCAATCCGCTCCAAGCCCTTGAACGATCCAACGCCAAAAGCACCGCGTCTCTACTTGCCACGCGCCGGAAAAACGACCGGAATAACAACACTTGATTAACCTCTAAGGTTTCGGCTAGAATCAAGTGATGAAGCTTTTATTACTACACTCTAAGTGTATATCTCTCAATGATTTTTTCTCAATTATTCTCCAAGAAAAATGAAGAAGAAGTGAATGAAGAAGATGAAGATGAGTGTTAAACTCAAAGTCCATCTCTCTCTCTCTCTCTATCCTCACGTTGGAAGCAAGTGAATAAAAGTGATTGTCATCATCTTCATTTATTCAACTCCCCACCACTACCAACAACTCATACATGTGGGAATCTAACCCCACCATATATCATAATCCATTAAAGAATGGAACAAGAGTCCACAAGGAAGGTGGGTGGAATGTGGGGGGGGGGGCATGCTAGAAATCGGACGAGTTCGGTTCGTTTCGGACTCCCGAAAGTCCAAACAGATAAACTCCAATTCCGTTTCGATGTATTTATATCGATTAATTAATCTAATTAATTAAACAAATCAAATACAAAATAATATAATTAATTTCTCTAAGAAATAATTATATTCATAAATTAAATTAATCACCGACTAATTTATTTAATTCATTTAGGCCGTAAATCAATCTATCCAATAAATCGATTTAGACATCTAATGTCCCAAATTAGATATCCAATATCTAATATTCATTATGAGAGAATAAGCTCGATTCATTCCGTCGTCAATCCTATTGCGCGACTCGGTAGGTCCGTCTCAGTCAGCAATGGGAGGAACCAAAGAGTAGTAGCACCACCTAGCCAGCCTGGCGGCCTACACTGCACTTAACCGAGAACGAATGATTGGGATCATTCAAGAACCATTCTGTCGTGAATACCAGTAAACGTATAAACCCTTCTTTCAAATGTCCCGATCAAGTTATAGGGTCACGGTCAGTCAAACCTTATCTGTACTTGATGTTATGCATGCGTTAATGCAAATCGAGATCATCGAGCTGTCATGTATCTAATACAACTAGCTCCAATGCGTTGGCCAAAGACTTATAATCTCATCTGCCAATAACCGCATAGGACATATAACCCGCTCACTAACGGTAGAAAGAATTCTATCTTGGTATTCAGTAGGACCTGCCACTTGCCCGTCAAGATGCACGTCGAGGTTGACCCCCGCCTTCCGGTTTACAGGGTCGAACTACTCTAATGAAAATCTTGACGTCACAAGCACATCCCTACTAAATCCTCAAGTCGAAGGTTCACGAATACCTAACACAACCTTTCGATTCCGTCAATGACTGTCCCGGAGTGAAATCCATGTGACGAATCGAGGGTGAGTCGGTTCGAGTATATTAATCCAATTAGCATACCTATAACGTGTGCTCCCACTAACCATTAGTGTTCGACAGGCACTCTCCTTGTCAAAGAACACGTCATACAAGTCTTTACATAAACTTAACGCCCAGTCAAGTTTCATCGACTTGCGAACGATTACGTATTTGAGCTATAAACCTTTCCAATGCCGACCCCCTTATCCAATAAGGAGTGGAACGTTTTGATCTCAAATACACGGACTAGTTTCTACATGTATATTTACGAGTTAGGAATGCCAGTAACTACCAGTAAATAAAGAAACTTCCATTGCCTTATATAATTGATTTACATAATTACAAGTGCAATGCCCTCACTCAACATCCTCTGAGTGGCATTCGAGGGCATACTCCTAACAGTAACATCCCTTCCTGGGGAGTACAGTCCAGAATTTGACAGGGGGGGGGGGTACCGAAAAGAGTCGAAATACAACGGTGAACAATTCGCGATGGTACGAATGTAAATAATTCCCGGCAATGAACTCAAATGCTGAAAGAGAACGTACTCCCAACTGTCCGGGATTCGGAACAACATCAACAACGTAATTACCCAAGACTTTGGGAAATTACGAAACAGCCCAAAACATACGAAATGTACGACACATGGTCGAAACATCTACCAAAAACTCACAACACGCATAATAACGTGAGATGGATCCCCAGCAACCCCGAAACGGAGGTTACGCACGACTGTTTACGAGAATACACGAGATAGCGACGAAAACAACATAAAACACCGAATCGAGTAATACGAGTCCGAAACAAGCTCGAACGACAAAAAGTCCAATATTAAATATCTTCAAAATGTCAATACGGTTACAAGTGAGTTGCCAAAAATGAAAATATACCAAAATGAGAATATCAAGAGAAAGGAAAAATGTGGATATTACATTCTACCCCTCTAAAAACAAGTTTCGTCCCGAAACTTAAGAAATAAACAACTCGAGGTACTTAGCACGCATGTTATCCTCTGTCTCCCAAGTTGCTTCCTCGACACCATGTCTCGACCACTGCACTTTGACCAAAGGAATGGTCTTATGCCTCAGTCGCTTCTCACGGTGCTCCAAAATCTTCAAGGGACGCTCCTCGAAGGTTATATCCTCGGCAATATCGATCTCGCCAAAGTCGATGATATGACTAGGATCCGGAATATATTTCCTTAGCTGGGAAACATGGAAAATGCTATAAATGTGACTCAAGGCCGGAGGTAGTGCCAAACGGTATGCCAACTCACCGACTCGCTCGAGAATCTGAAAGGACCCAATAAATCTCGGACTCAACTTCCCTTTCTTTCCGAAATGAAAAACTCCTCTCATTGGCGACACCTTCAGAAAAACGTGGTCTCCCACCTCGAACTCCAAGGGTCGACGACGGACGTCGGCATACGACTTCTGTCGACTCTAAGCGGTTAACATCCATTCTCGAATCAAATCCACCTTCCACCTCGTCTCTAAAACAATATCCGGTTCGGTCCGACCAAATCAGACGCTTCGTTCCAACAAATCGGCGATCGACAACGCCGCCCATAAAGTGCCTCATACAGTGCCATCCGAATCGACGCGTGCCAACTATTGTTGTATGTGAATTCGATCAATGGCAAATGCTCCTCCCAGTCACTACTCCAGTCGAGAGCACAAGCACGCAACATGTCCTCGAACGTCTGGATAATGCGCTCAGACTGTCCATCTGACTGAGGATGAAAAGAAGTACTCAAATGCAAAAGAGTACCGAACGCCTTATGCACCGCCTGCCAAAAGTGCGATACAAAATGGCCATCCCGATCCGAAATGATAGACTTCGGAGTACTGTGAAGCCTCACAATCTGTGCAATAAACACGCGGGTCAACTTCTCCGGGCCCCAAGTATCCTTGATGCTCAGAAAATGTGCCGACTTGGTCAGGCGATCAACAATCACCCAAACCATATTCATGCCGGATCTCGATCTTGGAAAACTCGTAATGAAGTACATCGATATGTCTTCCAATTTCTATTCCAGAACGGGAAGTGACTGCAATAACCCGGCTGGTCGCTGATGCTCGATTTTAACCTGCTGACAAGTCAAACATCTCGCTACAAACTGTGCGACCTCCTCCTTCATATCATTCCACCAGAAATTTCTCCTCAGGTCCTTGTACATCTTACTCGAACTAGGATGAACGGAGTAAGGCGTAGCATGGGCCTCACGTAAAATACTCTGCCTCAATTCCGAGTCGTTCGGCACACAAAGACGACTCTGGAATCTCAATACCCCATCTTCATGAATCACAAACCCATGAGACTTTCCCTTAAGAACATTCTCTCGGATTTGCATAATCATCGGATCCTCCAGCTGTTTCAGTTTAATTTCATCGATCAGAGACGACGAAATCTCTAAAGCACAAAGTCGCCCTATGTCTCCAGGCAACAAAATCTCAACACTCCACTCAATCAAATCCCGCTGAAGCACAGCTTGAGACGAACCTACGGTAGTAGCCAGCTAAACCCAAGAAACTACGGACCTCCTTCACGTTTTTAGGCGGTGCCCAACCCAACACTGCCTCAATCTTCTGCGGGTCCACACGAACACCCTCGACTGAAATCACGTGACCTAGAAACATTACTTCCTTCAGCCAGAACTCACATTTCGAGAACTTTGCACAGAGTTGCTCGGTCCTCAAAATGTCTAACACTACTCGTAAATGATACGCGTGTTCCTCCTCGTTACTCGAATAGATAAGGATATTGTCAATGAAGACGACGACACACTTGTCCAAAAAATCGATAAAGACCTTGTTCATCAACTGCATGAACACTGTTGGCGCATTAGTTAACCCGAAAGGCATAACTACAAACTCATAGTGCCCGTATCTCGTCCGAAAAGCTGTTCTCGGAACGTCGGACTCCTTCACCCGAAGCTGATAGTACCCTAATCTCAAGTCGATCTTTGAGAATACCGCAGCCCCCTGCAACTGATCGAACAAGTCATCAATCCTTGGCAGAGGATACTTGTTCTTGATGGTCACCTTGTTTAGCTCGCGGTAGTCGATACACAAACGCAGTGAACCATCCTTCTTCCGAACAAACAAAATCGGTGCGCCCCAAGGCGAAGCGCTCGGTCGAATATACCCTGACTCCAGAAGCTCACTCAACTGCTTCTTCAACTCGGCCATCTCGGAAGGTGCCATGCGATACGGCACCTTCGAAATCGGAACTGCACCCGGCTCTAACTCGATAGCAAACTCTACCTCGCGGTCCGGTGGCAGTCCCGGTAGCTCATCAGGAAAAACATCAGGAAATTCACTAACGACTGGAATTGAGGAAAGCTCGACTCCACCACTCTCCGTTTTCAAGGCGTAGCACCAATAACCAGTACACCCCTTTCACAGGAGTCTCATCGCCTTCAAGGCATTAATAACAAGCTTATGGTTTCTCTTTCGCCCCGCGAAAGAGTGTTTGGTGCCATCCTCGGCTAACATGGTGATGATACTCGTGCGGTAGTTCATGATTGCACCATGCCGCTCGAGCCAATCATCCCCGAGAATCAAATCCTCACCCTCAATACCCACAACAATAAGATTATAGAGCCAAGACCTCTCACAAATAAACACAGAACAGTCCCGGACCTCTCGATCACTGACGATCCTATCACCGCTAGGAAGTTTAATGATGAAAGGCTCGCAAGGCGATAAACAGTCAAGACTCAAACGGCGCACACACTCCAGAGAAATGAATGATTGCGTAGCACCCAAATCAAAAAGCACACTGATAGGATGGGAATGGATATGAATGATACATGTCGCCACAGTGGCCGCTGGATCATCGGCCCTTCTCATCTCATAGATACGTGGAGGGGTAGATGATACGAAACCGACTACTCCAAGCGAAGAAGACGAAGTAAGAATTGACGTAAAACACCTCGACCATACTCCAACGTACTTGGGCGAGAAAACAGATACGAGGTACGGAGTTATCTTGATAGTCGGAATTGGAATAACTTAAGACAAATTGCAACTTGGGAGGGGGAAAAGGTCCAAGTGGTAGCAAAATAAAGAATTTTCATCATTTCTTTATTATAAAGGCAGCAGGATTCTTAGCAACTTGTTGTATGAAAAAGCGGCTGTCAAACTTCAACTTGGAGACAAGACCCAACTTTTACTTTTGTCAACAAGTGACATGAAGAATCTTTTATTATCCTTTCATTATTTTAAAGAACAGCTTGTAATTGTTTAAGTTATTTTGTCAGGCCACTTTTGCCTATAAATAGTGGCAGTAGAGTTGTAATGGAGGATTATTGAATGTTGAAGAATTAAGAACACTTTGTGTTTTTTTTCTGGTGAATGCTTTTCATCAAAACTTGGTTTTTATTCGACGCGTTTCGAGTATTAATCTGATTGATTCTCAATAGGTCTTGAGGAGAAATCACTTTATCAAATTATAGGTCTAATTTGATAAAAACATCTGTTTATACCCTGTTTCGATATTCTGTTTATTTTTCGATATAGTTTTATACCTGTTCAATATTTCGTATAAAGTGTTGTTCGATCCTTTAAACTTGTTTCCTGTTTTAACTTTGCTTCCGTCCGAAACGTGCTGTTTGGAGTGTCGCTGTTTGGAGGTGACCTGTTTCGAGTCATTTTCCAGTTGGCCAAATTCCTATCTTGTTGCTGTATCGAATTACCGTCTTCATCACTCGTCAGTATTGTTGCTGTAGCGAGCTGTTGTCACCAATTCCCGACAGTTTCTTGTCGATAGCTTCCGCTCGTCAAAAAGCCTTCCGCTGTATCGATAGCGAATTCGCATCACAAGTGAGAATTCGTATCATAAGTGGTATCGGAGAGCCCAAGTTCTTGATCTTTGACATTATGGATCTCAACGACGCTGATTTCTTGGCAAAACTTAGTGACGCATTGCGTGACGTACCAGAACAATGCGACCAGCGTTGGCAACTGAGGCGCGGTGACTATGAACGTCCCTCACGCCATGTCAAAGAGTTCAAGGTGAACGAGCTTCCAGAGTTCATTGGAGGTACAGACCCTGAAGTTTACCTGGAATGGGAATGAAAAATTGATCGTATGTTCGAGTTTAAAGACTTCGACGATGAGAAATGGTGCAAGTATGCCATTCTGAAGTTGGGGAAAGGAGCTTCACTTTGGTACGAAGGAATTAAAACACGAAGAGCTCGTGCGGGGAAGGAAAAGATCCGTTCGTGGGATTCATTAAAAAGAAAACTTCGTAAAAGATATGTGCCAACATCACACCGGTTATCCTTATACAGAAAGATTGCAGATCTGATGCAAGGAAAGTTGAATGTCAGTGAATACATTGAGGAGTTTGAGAATCTAACCTTAATGGGAGAGATAGAGGAGAATGAGGAGCAGAAGATGTCGCGATTCTTGCGTGGCTTAAACTGAAGCATAGCTAACTCGGTGGAACTGTATCCATACGAGGACTTCGATACATTATGTGGGTTATGTGTGAAATTAGAAGCTCAAAACAGGATGAAGATGTATAAACCCGAGTTTCCAGTCAAGTTTGGAAACCCAAGCGTCGGATCTAGTTCAGCTGCTAAGGCAACTGTACCGACTCCGATTCCTGTTGCGAATCCTGCTAAGGCGACTGTACCCTACGTACCGAAGGAGACGAGTTTGGCTAAAGTGAGATGTTTCAAATGCCAAGGATTCGGACATTATCAAAATGCTTGTCCGAACAAACGAGTGGTGACACTAAGAGAAGCTGTCACGATCCGAGACGAGTTGTTGGTTGAGGAAGAAAAACTGAGTGATGTATTTGATTTCGACACAAAGGACGAGGAAGGAGAAGAATGAGAGACTTACGATGCTCCAAGCCATGACACGGCCTTAGTTCTGCGAACGCTACAAGCCAAAGCTGTTTCGAATGATTCGGAACAGCGGAATCAAATATTCCACACGAAGTGTCAAGTTGGAAATAAATGGTGTAGTTTGATCGTTGATGGAGGGAGTTGCACCAACGTCGCTTCCAGCGAGATGGTGACTAAACTCGGGCTGACCACTGCGGCTCACCCGAAACCTTACACTTTGCATTGGCTCGATGATGGGAGCAAAATAAGGGTGACTAAACAAGTGAGGATTGGACTAGCCATGGGTTCATATGAAGACAACGTATTATGTGATGTACTCCCGATGGATGCATGCCATGTGCTGTTTGGAAGACCATGGATGTTTGATAGGGACATTTTACACCGAGGGAGGAGCAATGAGTACGAGTTACGGGATAAGGGCAAGAAGATTGTGCTTAAACCAATGTCACCTCAAGCTATTCACTCTATGAGTTCTAGTCGGAGCGAAAAGCCAAAATAGGCCATGTTTGCTAGCGAACGAGATGTGGAACATGCTATTAATGATGAAAAGTGTGTGTACTTGTTGGTTCTGAAGGAGACACGGACTGGTAACATGGTTGTGCGGAACGAAAGGATGGATGCCTTGTTACACGAATTTGCGGATGTTTTTCCCGAAGAATTACCTTCGGGTTTGCCACCTATTCGTGGGATTGAACATCAGATCGACCTCATACCGGGTGTGTCGCTCCCTAACAAAGCTGCCTATAGATGTAATCCCGAGGAGACGAAGGAATTGCAAAACCAAATCGAGGAACTGATGGATCGTGGGTATATTCGAGAAAGCTTAAGTCCTTGTGCGGTTCCGGTATTACTGGTTCCTAAGAAAGACGGATCTTGGAGGATGTGTATTGATAGTCGAGCCGTGAATAACATAACCATCAAGTATCGATTTCCAATTCCAAGGCTTGATGACATGTTGGATGAATTACACTAATCTGTGATCTTTTCAAAGGTTGATCTACGAAGTGGTTATCACCAAATTCGGATGCGGGAAGGAGATGAGTGGAAGACAGCCTTCAAAACTAAACACGGGCTATATGAATGGACCGTTATGCCGTTCGGTCTTACAAATGCACCGAGTACTTTCATGCGCTTGATGAATGAGGTACTTAAGCCATTTTTAGGGAAATATGTGGTTGTATACTTAGATGATATTTTGATCTACAGCCGATCGTTGCAAGAACATTTCGAACACTTGAGGCAAGTCTTCGAAACCCTTAGAGACCAGAAGCTGTATGGAAAAAAGGAGAAGTGCTCATTTTTGGTCGAAAGTATAGTCTTTCTTGGCTATATTGTTTCGAAGGATGGAGTGAAGGTCGATCAAGCGAAGATCGAAGCAATTAAGTCCTGGCCAGTTCCCACTACAGTGACGGAGGTTAGATCGTTCCACGGACTGGCTTCATTTTATCGAAGATTCATTCGAGACTTCAGTACCATTGCAAGCCCAATAACCGAATGTTTGAAGAAGGGCACGTTTAATTGGAGCAGGGCTACTCAGGAGTCATTTGCAAATTTGAAGGAAAAGTTGTGCGATGCACCAATTTTGGCATTACCCGATTTCTCGCAACCGTTTGAGGTAGAATGTGATGCTAGCGGAGTGGGCATTGGAGCAGTTCTCATTCAGGGAAAGCGACCTATTGCTTATTTTTCAAAGAAGTTAAATGGTGCTCGTCTCAATTATTGTACGTACGACAAGGAGTTTTATGCTATTGTGAGGGCTCTAGATCATTGGAGTCACTATCTTCGACCAAGGCATTTCATCATACATTCGGACCATGAATCCTTGAAATACATTAATGGGCAGCACAAGTTAAGTCCCAGGCATGCGAGGTGGGTGGAATTCTTACAATCATTCCACTTCTCCTCAAAGTATAAGGATGGCAAGAGTAATATTGTGGCAGATGCATTGTCTAGGCGTTATGCTTTACTCGCCACTCTTGATGTTCGTTTGCTTGGATTCGATACAGTAAAGGAGTATTACGAAGGTGATGCGGATTTTGGCGAGACCTTCGCCCTGTGCAAACCTGGCCCGGTGGGAGAATTTTTGATACAGGAGGGCTTTCTTTTTAAGGGAAATCGTCTTTGTCTACCAAGGCACACGATTCGAGAATTGCTGGTTCGAGAGGCTCATGGGGGAGGTTTGGCTGGCCACTTTGGTTCGGCCAAGACATTAGAAGTGCTTAAGGAACATTTTTACTGGCCAAGGATGCAGGGGGATGTTAATAATATAATCAGTAAATGTGTGACGTGCCATGTTGCGAAAAGTTCGTTCAAACCAGGAGTCTACACACCTTTGCCGATTCCGGAGAGGCCATGGAAAGATGTCTCAATGGATTTCATTGTGGCTTTGCCTCGAACCCAACGAGGTAAGGATGCGATTATGGTGGTCGTCGATCGTTTTTCAAAGATGGCTCATTTTGTTCCTTGTCACAAAACCGATGATGCGAGTAATGTTGCTGACCTGTATTTCCGAGAGGTGGTGCGATTACATGGAGTTCCGAAAACTATTGTTTGCATCGACTCGAAGTTTCTAAGCTACTTTTGGAACACATTATGGAGGAAGGTGGGAACCAAGCTTTTGTTTAGTACTTCGCATCATCCTCAAACCGACGGACAAACTGAAGTAACGAATCGAACACTGGGGACGCTGTTGCGAGGCTTGGTGAGCAAAACACAAAAGGACTGGGATCTGAAACTGGCACATGCGAAGTTTGCTTACAACCGATCTCCTACTCATGCCACAATGCATTCTCCATTTGAAGTAGTTTACGGGTTGAATCCTTACATGCCGCTAGATCTAATTCCACTACCAAGTGACGAATTGGTGCATAAGGATGCGGAGTCAAAACTAAAATCAATGATGAAATTACACGAACAGGTGCGAGATCGAATCAAGGAAATAAACGAGGCATACAAAAGGAAGTCGAATAAGCAAAGAAGGCCGAGACTATTCGAGGTTGGAGATTTAGTTTGGTTACATTTGAGGAAGGAACGATTCCCGAGTAAGCGTAAGAACAAGCTAATGCCACGAGCTGAGGGACCATTTAAAATAATTGCGAAGGTGAATGACAACGCTTACAAGTTGGAACTTCCGGGTGATTACGGAGTACATGCTACTTTCAACGTAGGTGATCTATCCCCTTATCTTGACGACGATGGGATTGCGGAATTGAGGACAATTCCTTTTAAAGAAGGAGGGAATGATACGAAACCGACTACTCCAAGCGAAGAAGACGAAGTAACAATTGACGTAAAACACCTCGACCATACTCCAACGTACTTGGGCGAGAAAACAGATACGAGGTACGGAGTTACCTTGATAGTCGGAATTGGAATAACTTAAGGCAAATTGCAACTTGGGAGGGGGAAAAGGTCCAAGTGGTAGCAAAACAAAGAATTTTCAGCATTTCTTTATTATAAAGGCAGCAGGATTCTTGGCAACTTGTTCTATGAAAAAGCGGCTGTCAAACTTCAACTTGGAGACAAGACCCAACTTTTACTTTTGTCAACAAGTGACATGAAGAACCTTTTATTATCCTTTCATTATTTTAAAGAACAACTTGTAATAGTTTAAGTTATTTTGTCAGGCCACTTTTGCCTATAAATAGTGGCAGTAGAGTTGTAATGGAGGATTATTGAATGTTGAAGAATTAAGAACACTTTGTGTTTTTTTCCTGGTGAATGCTTTTCATCAAAACTTGGTTTTTATTCAACGCGTTTCGAGTATTAATCTGATTGATTCTCAATAGGTCTTGAGGAGAAATCACTTTATCAAATTATAGGTCTAATTTGATAAAAACATCTGTTTATACCCTGTTTCGATATTCTGTTTATTTTTCGATACAGCTTTATACCTGTTCAATATTTAGTATAAAGTGTTGTTCGATCCTTTGAACTTGTTTCCTGTTTTAACTTTGCTTCCGTCCGAAACGTGCTGTTTCGAGTGTCGCTGTTTGGAGGTGACCTGTTTCGAGTCATTTTCCAGTTGGCCAAATTCCTATCTTGTTGCTGTATCGAATTACCGTCTTCATCACTCGTCAGTATTGTTGCTGTAGCGAGCTGTTGTCACCAGTTCCCGATAGTTTCTTGTCGATAGCTTCCGCTCGTCAAAAAGCCTTCCACTGTATAGCGAATTCGCATCACAAGTGAGAATTCGTATCATTAGAGCCGACACTGGAAGCTCCCCCTCTAGTGGGCTGACCCCGACCTCTCCCTCGGCTAACACTCGGCGGAGACTGCGGAGCGAATGAGCCTTGATTCACACTTGGCTCCATAGCCGCCGCGAATCAGTCTGATCTGTTCACAAAAAGAAGCCTTGTGGCCTGACTGACCACAAGTATGCCAAGTCAAAGTCAGAAGAGGACACTCCCGGTTCCCATGGCCTCGCTTGCCATAGCTAAAGCATCTGGGTTCCCGAACGGAGGCACTGGCGGTACCCCGATAGCCTCCAGAAAAACGGGTCGAACCACCCCCAGGAATATTTGCAGACTGATATCTCTGCTGACCTCCACCCTTGTGACCCGAGAAACTCCCGGCGGATTTCTGTTTCTTACTCTCCCGAACCGCAGCACTGGCTGTAACACCCCAAACTAGGCGGGTATTACAGTGTCGTGGACCCCCGACTGGGACCCACTAGGCGAATGAAAACTGATGAATTAAATAATATAATTGTGGTACCAAACCACATTATATTACCAAATACTCCGATGAGGAGCTTAAGTACAATACACCAGGACAATACAGAATACTAGTATATTTTATATGAAGATAAAATACACCACCCTGAATAAATAAACATCTCAAACGGAATTTTCAGCGGAAATACATATGAAGAGAAACAAGAATGACTGAATGGACTGGGGGCCCCATACTAGTATCACTCGGACTCCTCGCCGTCAACGTGCTCTTCCCGTGATTTTGCCTTGCCATGACCTGAAAACAAATATCCCCCAACGGGGTCAGTTACACAGAACAACAATCCTCCAGGGTTGAATATACACAATCATGATATATCTTTAGTTATGAAAATCCTTAGTTATGAATTTAAGCTGAAGAGGAGCATCATAGTACGCCCGTAATGTTCTGTGCAAGTGTACAAGATAAATGACCGGACACACCCATCCTTGTACCTAATTAGTCTCATGGAGGTAAGCGTTACCGTGTGCACAATCCAATGTATCGGTGAACCCAACACATGACTATCGTGTGCTCGACTAAAAATTCTACACATCCACACCCGGACACGCAATATGAACCCATAAGGTCATATGAACGAGAATGACCAAAATGAATATCAATGAATAATAATCCGACAAAGTCAAGAATGACTCACCGAGATGAAAATAATAGTGAAGTGAATGATAGCTCAATGAAATGATTGGAACCGTCGTTCCTCGTGAATGAAGTGATTATTCGACAATTACAAGTCTCAATACAGTTAATACATTATGAATGAGTAATGATTATGAATCAATCAACAACAAAAGGAATGAATATCCTTTTAACCGAGTAAGAATTAACTTACACAACACCGGTGAACAATGTCCTTCCACGAACAAACGTCCTAAATGAGATGTCGGTCGCTCGAACAACCTTGAATAACACAATTACCAACAATCCGTTCAACATACTAATCAAACACGAACATAACGAACTCAAAACGTCGATACGACTAAACCAAGTTCATTGGGGTATTATATCAAACACGTTGAGACCAATCTCCGATCGTTTACAACCAAACCTTAACTATACCAATATCAAAACCCCAAGAAGTATTCCAAACCAACAAAACATCTTCAATACAATCAATAATCCAATATCAATATCCAAATTCGTGATTACAACAACAATTAATCGAAACCCCCAATTCTAACTCAATATTCAAAGTGTTCTTGAATAACCCTTCAATAATCCAATGAATAATCATACACACCCATAATCATGCGAACATCTCTTCATACAACATGATTATAACGTCCAAAACATCATATCTCAACACAAAATCGAAATCCAAGATGTTTGAAGAATATTACCTTTGAAGATTCAAGCACTTTGATCCGATGAACATGCGTTAGATCGACTATCCGAGCTTCACAATCGAATGGAGATGAAGAAAACTGAACACCAAAGTGACAGATGATGGAAAAATATCTCCCTCAAGCTCTCTCTCTCGGATATAAGTTGAAGAATGGGAAAATGAGTAAAAAGTCCAATCCAAGCCCTTATAAATTGCCGGAAGTTACAGCCGTAACTCGGCCTACTTACGGCCATAACATCCCAGGTCAACGGCCTTATGGCCGTAACCAGCCATCTCGTACGGCCGTAACTCGGCTTCGTCCTGAAACTGCCGACAGCCATATGGCCATACCCGCACCTGTCTGACGGGCGTAACTCGCCCTTGTCCAAAACACCTGCCGACATCCATACGGTCGTACCCGCACACCTTACGGGCGTAACTCGACCGATACGACCGTACCCGGCCAAACTTACGGGCATACGACCCCTTCGTCGAAACTGGCCAGGCACCCTGCCTGCAATGTACGGCCGTATCCGGCCAAGCCTTACGGCCGCACCTGCCTCATCTTACGGCCGTATGCCGCAACCCTTACGACCGTGAGTCCCATTCGTCCGAACTGACCTGAAATCAATGAACGCCTGTTACGGCCATATCCGATAATCTTTACAGCCGTAACTCACCTTCATACAAAATCACCTTGAACCAACGAATGCATGTTACGGCCATAATGTATGACTAGTTACGGCCGTAACTCGTTGCTGGACAAGATGAAAATCCGACAACTCCAATTTCTCGCGACGATTGATGAATGATCCGACATACCATACGTATGTGAAAGTGAACAAGTCCAACACATGCCAAAGATGATACTTCCAGCACAAGACTACCAATCACGATGATAATGATAATACTCCCATCCCGACACTCAAACGGAGATGAAATGATGATCGGTAACTGATACACGGTTACAACATGCCAACAATGAATGCAAATAAATGAATCATGAATGATGAGTGATTATTAATGAGTGAAAGTTACTGAGTGACAATTACTGACTGGTAATTACTGAATGATAATGAATGAATTACTACCGGGTATTACACTGGCCGTCACAAACATATCATAGGCAAGAGCTCGACTATGATAATCTTTCAAAGTAGTACAGACGAGCCCAGACATGTAGTCCCGAATCGACAATTTCATCCGCCTGGAAAAATGGAAAATTTTGTCGCTCTCCTCGACAACTTGGGTCTTCACATAGCCCAACTCCTTGTTAAAATCGGCAATAGCTTGGGATACAGGAATATCCCATGGTTGAGCATCATAGAAACATGGACTCGAGCCTGTCTAACCGGCCATGGGCAATATTCAGTCTCCATCAATTCTTGAAATTTGGCCCACGAAGCAACATGGTCTTTGGGCCCAACGGCTTCCCACCAATCCTTAGCATCCCCAGTGAGAAAGTACTGGGCAATAGGGACCTTACGGTCCTCGGGACAGTTGGTAGTAGTGAAGAATTTAGATATCTCCTTGATCCACCCTTCCCAGCCAATCAGGTCCGAAGCTCCCGAAAACTGAGGAGGATGCATCTTGATGACATCCTGAAGCCAACGATCCGTTCCGCCCCGATTAGCATGGGCCGGATCCGGGTTCTGGACCACCTGAGCTATTGCCGCCATTTCGTTTACCATTTGCTGCATAACGGCCGCAATACCAAGGTCGGCACGCTCCTGAGAAGAAGCATGACTGTGACGGCCGCCGGTACTGCTGGCTCCCGAAGAATGCGACATGGCCGCTCCACCGGCTGCCCCACGTCCTCGGCCGTGTCCACGACCACGACCACGACCACGGTTTCCTCCGGTATCCATGCTGATGTTAAGTGATAACAGAAGTATATTGATGATGAGTAAGAGAGGAAAAAGCAACTACAATTCAAGAAGCGGAAATACAATGCAAGAAAACAAAGGACCAAATAAGAAAACTTACGAGCACTGGAAGTACCGAGATGCTGGCAGCGGTGTAATAATATGCAAAAACAAAACACAACTAGTCCCAAATAACCGACAAGCCTAGGTATCCATAAACCTAGTGCTCTGATACCATTTTCTGTAACACCCCCAAGATATTCAAGGTATATAACAGTGCCGTGGACCCCTATATGGGACCCACCAGGGTAGACACAACTTACCACACTAAAAACACATATCATCCAGTTGAAAATCAATTAACATGCCCGGTACAACCGGCGGAATAATCAACAGTGGCAACCATAATAACTTGATGAATACAAATCATAATCCGAAGAGAAAAGCCTAAGTACTCGCGAGTACAATCTATAAGTTTCAAAAGTGGACAACAACCATATCGAAAGGAATAATGGAAATAAAAGGACTCAAACACATATGTCAACAACCCTGGCCAACATCCTCGTACTGTCCCAGCGCTCGCTCGTTCGGATGATCATAACCTGAAATCCATAACAAGAATTTCCCCACAACGGGTCCCCAGAGGGGTTAGCAATTACGCTAGTACAAGTAATCAAGGCAAACCAATCGCTTACACATTTCATAGTACATGTATCAATGTCATTTCAAAAATCCAAAACCAGACATGTCTTTTCCGGAAACAAACAGTCACAATCAATTTGGCTAGGACCGGGACGAAGCCACGAATCTCACTCGAGGCCTCTAAGGACCCTCCCGAGCTGGCCACATTCATAAAACAAATCAAGCACACACGTCACCTAGGACCGGGGCGAAGCCACGAATCCCACTCGAGGCCTCTAAGGACCCTCCCGAGATGGCCGCGAAACAAACTCATCAATCCAGGACAAAGCCATAGATTCACTCGAGGCCCCGTAGGACCCTCCCAAGGTGAGTAAAGCACACACAATTTACATTACCATTTCACGTTAAGCATAAAGGTTTCCAAGAATTACTTGCCTTGAATAATAGATGACGCAACGAACGGAAGGAAAACACCGACGAATGCTAGGAACCGTCAATCACAAACCTAACGATTCGAAGAACACAATCACAACCAATCCTAAACGAATACGGAATTGGAATACACCCGAAAATCCGCCTACAATTCATGTATACTCGTATAAAAACAACGAGGGCGGACCACAACCAAACCCTCTCGATTACAAAAATACCACGAAATATACCATGAATCCGTAGGAAAACCAACAATACCAACTAGATTAATCATATTCATCATGAATTAATCTATCATACGGAACGAATCGGGCAAAAACGTGAAAACCCCCAATTTACCCAAAACAAGGTTTTAGGAGTTTACCTCGAATTAAAGACGAAGAACACGATTAGATATTGATAATATACTCCAAAACTCGAAGAAGATGATGGCTCAGAGTTGCCAAGCTTCAAATCGTCGGAGATACAAAGAAAATCACCCAAGAAATCACTGGAGTCGGAGAGATGAGAGAAGAGATGAAAAATGACCGAAAATGGTCAACTCCTGGGTTTATAACCCATGATGCGTTACGTACGTTAGCCACCACTTGCTAACGTACGTAAGCTGTGTTACGTACGTAAGCAATAAGGGCCTTACGTACGTAACCAAAAAGGCAGAGATGCCTGTACCATTTCATACAGGCCATTACGTACGTAACCAAAAGGTGTGTTACGTACGTAACATCCCTTCCTGGGGAGTATAGGCCAGAATTTGACAAGGGGGGGGGGGGGTACCGAAAAGAGTCGAAATACAACGGTGAACAATTCGCGATGGTACGAATGTAAATAATTCTCGGCAATGAACTCAAATGCTGAAAGAGAACGTACTCCCAACTGTCCATGATTCGGAACAACATCAACAACGTAATTACCCAAGACTTTGGGAAATTACGAAATGGCCCAAAACATCCGAAATGTACGACAAATGGTCGAAACATCAACCAAAAACTCACAACATGCATAATAACGTGAGATGGATCCCCGGCAACTCGGAAACGGTGGTTCCGCACGACTGTTTACGAGAATAGACGAGATATCGATGAAAATAACATAAAACACCGAATCTAGTAAAACGAGTCCGAAACAAGCTCGAACGACAAAAAGTCCAATATTAAATATCTTCGAAATGTCAATACAGTTACAAGCGAGTTGCCAAAAATGAAAATACAACAAAATGAGAATATCAAGAGAAAGGAAAAATGCGGATATTACAAGTTACTTGGTTTGCCTCCACAGAGAGATGTGGAATTCACGATTGAATTGGAGCCCGGTACATCTCCAATATCGAAGGCACCATATCGTATAGCCCCGACTGAAATGCATGAACTGAAGAATCAACTAGAGGAATTGATCGAGAAGGGGTATATCAGACCGAGTGCGTCTCCGTGGGGAGCACCTATATTATTTGTCAAGAAGAAGGATGGTTCGTTTCGCTTGTGTATTGATTATCGAGAGCTGAACATGGTGACAATCAAGAATAAATATCCCCTTCCCCGCATCGATGATCTCTTGGATCAACTTCAGGGAGCTTCAGTATTTTCCAAGATCGATTTAAGATCTGGTTATCATCAGTTGCGAATTTGAGAGTCGGATATCGCAAGGATGGCATTTCGAACACGCTATGGGCACTACGAGTTTGTAGTGATGCCGTTTGGGTTAACTAATGCACCTGCTGTATTCATGGAGTTGATGAACCTAGTTTGATCGACTATTTAGACCGGTTCGTGGTTGTTTTTATTGACGACATTTGATTTATTCTCGTGATCGAGAGGAGCACGAATTGCACCTTCATCAGGTTCTCGACGTGTTGAGACGAGAGCAGCTCTATGGGTACTTTTCCAAGTGTGAATTCTGGATGTCCGAGATGACATTTATCGGGCATGTGATTTCAGCAGACGGAGTATGTGTCGACCCTCAGAAGATGGAGGCTATCCGAGATTGGCAACCTCCGAAGAATGTTAAGGAAATCCGAAGCTATCTCGGATTAGCTGGCTACTATCGACGATTTATGGAAGGATTTTCTAAAATCGCTCAACGCATGAAGAACCTTTTGCGGAAGGATAAGAAGTACACATGGTCTAACACGTGTCAGCGGAGTTTTGAGGAACTCAAGAGTCGTTTAATTTCAGCGCCTGTCCTTTCTTTACCACAAGGGGCAGAGGGATTCGTAGTTTATAGTGACGCGTCCGGGCAGGGTCTCGGATGTGTACTAATGCAAACGGGAAAGTGATTGCCTATGCCTCATGGCAGCTGAGACCTTATGAGGTCAACTATCCAACCCATGACCTGGAGTTAGCGGTCGTGGTTTTCGCGTTGAAGATTTGGCGTCATTATCTTTATGACGTCACCTGTCAGATTTTCACCGATCATAAGAGTTTAAAGTATATATTTACTCAGAAGGAGTTAAATATGTGTCAGATACGGTGGTTAGAATTGATTAAGGACTAAGATATCGAGATGCAGTATCACCCAGGTAAGGCGAATGTTGTCGCCGATGCCTTGAGCCGTAAGTCCGTTCAGGAGCAGATGCTTGCTAGTTTAACTGTTCAGAAGGAACTTCAGCAGGGATTCCTTAGATCCGAGATCGAGGTCTGGTTACAGCGAGTACAAGGGCAACTTTGTATGTTAGAGATTTCATCGCCACTCGAAGAGGCGATCAGAGTGAATCAGGGTTCAGACCCATTTTTGTTGCATATTCGAGACGATGTGACTTAGGGGAAAGCCCGTAGATTTGTGGTCCACGAGGATGGACTTGTCCGTTTTCAGAACCGGTTATGTGTTCCGGCAGATGATGAGTTGAAAAACTCGATTTTGAGAGAGGCCCATGCTACCCCTTATTCTATTCATCAGGGGGCTAGTAAGATGTACAAGGACTTGAAACAAAATTACTGGTGGAGTAATATGTAGTGAGAAGTCGCAGAATTTATTTCGAGATGTCTGACCTGTCAGCAAGTCAAGATAGAACATCAACGACCGACTGGTATGCTGAAGCCACATCCTATTCCAGAACGGAAGTGGGAGGATATTTCCATGGACTTCATCACGAGTCTACCGGCGAATCGTCATGGCATGAATACTATTTGGGTTGTGGTAGACCGTTTAACTAAGTCAGCCCACTTCCTTGAGATTAAGGATACGTGGGGTCCTGAGAGACTTGCCCAGTTATTGATTAAAGATATTGTGAGATTGCACGGTACCCCTAAGAGTATCGTTTCGGATCGTGACGGGCGATTTGTGTCGCATTTTTGGAAATCAGTTCATCATGCCATGGGAACTCAGCTCAACTTCAGCATGGCTTTTCACCCCCAATCTAATGGACAATCAGAGAGAAATATTCAGACGTTGGAGGACATGTTGAGGGCATGCGTCCTAAACTGGAAAGATGATTGGGAGGCCCAGCTACCGTTGATCAAATTCATGTATAATAACAGTTGGCACGCTTCGATTCAGATGGCACCTTACGAGGCCTTATACGATCATCATTGTCGATCTCCCCTATGCTGGGATGACTTATCAGAATCAGTCGGCACTGAGCCCGATATGCTTATAGTCGCCCGTGATAAGGTAACTTTAATCAGGAGTCGACAAAAATCATATGCCGATAACCATCGTCCACCCTTGGAGTTCGAGACAGGTGACTACGTTTTGGCCAAGGTATCCCCGAGTCGAGGTGTTTTCCATTTCGGGAAGCAGGGGAAGTCGAGTCCAAGATTCATGGGACCGTTTGAGATTTTGGATCGAGTGAGCGATCTGGCTTATCGATTGGCTTTACCCCCAGCGTTGAGCCGAATTCATAACGTGTTTCATGTATCTCAGTTGCGGAAATATATTGCCGACCCTAGTCACATACTTCAGTTTGATGAGATCGAGATAGCGGATGATCATACGTATGAGGAGCATCCCGTATGAATCTTAGAGCGGCGAATCAAACAGTTGAGAAGAAAGACGATTCCTTTGGTTAAGATTCAGTGGTCGAGACACGGAATCGAAGAGGCTACTTGGGAAATCGAGGATAGCATGCGGAAGAGTTATCCCGATTTGTTTGACCCTTAGTTTCGGGGTCGAAACTCTTTTTAAGGGGAGGAGTATGTAATACCCAAATATGAACTCATTTATTTTTATTCAGTAATTGTCACTCTGTAATTTTTCACTTATTAATAATCATTCATTATCCACATTCATTCATTCGTGTTCACCGTTCAGAGTAACTTTGAGCCGTGTATCGATATTGTTCGTTATTTCAATCTTGCTTGGGAATCGAGACAAGAATATTATCTTGATTGTTGTAATTGCTTCATTGGTCGATGTTGATATTGGAGTTCATGTCATTTCAAATCTCCTCCATGTTCAAATCGTGCTATTGTTGGGCAAACCCTTGTAATCATTGCTTGGAACCACCGTTTTTGGGTTTCCGCACTTCCATTTCGTGTTATTGTTGTATTGAATCCTATTCCTTTTATTCTCTTCCCGGGTCGTTTTTCGTCATTTTTGGACCCGAATGGTGTGCGCCGCGGCACAAGGGAGTGTGCGCCACGGCACACATATTTTGCAAATGGTGGCTGACCCGCATGTACCGGGGGCCGCGGGGCCCTACTGGCCGGGCCGCGGCACACTGCCGAGCACCTGGGCAAATTTTTGGCCCTGTGCCGCGGCACACAGTACAGATTTTTCTATTTCTGCGTTTGTTGTGAAGAACAAACTCATTTCACCACTTTGCTTCTTCCTCTCCTCCTTGGGCGATTGGTGGGCGATTTTTGGGTGTTTTAACATCATCAAAACTCAGATATTTTCATCTTCTTCAAGCTGTGGTGTGGATCAACAACATATTTGTGGATTCTTCATCCTAATCCAAGGTAATTTATTCAGCCCTAGATTCGATTTTGAGTTGGAGCATGATGTTTTGGATGATATAATCATGATTTGTGATGGATATACGTATGATTATGAGTTTTTACGAGTTATCATCGGATTGTTGGAAGTTTTTCTCAAGAACACTTTGAAGGTTGACTTGGAATTGGGTTTTGCAATTTAATGTTATCGTAAACTCGATTTCAGTATTCCTATTGGATTATCGATTGTATTTATGGTGTTTTGGTGGATTGGATCATTTATTAGAAGTTGGTTTTCGATACAAATGGGATTACAGTAAAACCTCTCAAAAAGAATACTCTATTAAGGAATAAACTCTATTTAGGAATAAAAATTTATGGTCCCAACTTGGGACTAGTTATAATTTGGAATAAACTCCATATTGTCATAATTCATATATTTTCAAATCCCAACATAAGGAAATAAACCTCCATTTAGGAATAAATCATAATAAAATACACACACACACACACACATATATATATATATATATAATATTTACAATAGATTTAAGTTGATCAAAAATACTTGTTCAAGGTTGATTGTGACAAAGATTTAATCTTTTGTGTTGTAACCATATCCTTCAACTTGCGTGTGCCCATTAGCTCGTCCAAATGACCACCTTATTGTTGAAACCAAAATATTTCCAACTTGTCGAGTAAGCTTAAAGCTTCTTCACATGAAATTTTTTATACTTCTATGCTATCATCCTCCGGATTATTTTCCTCATTTTCTTGCCTAATTCCTTGAATGATTTCTTCATCGGTTAAAGCATAAACAATTTTCTTGCCTAATTCCTAAGTTTACAACATATTACATACATGTATCTAATAATTATAATATTTATATATTATACATACACTTTAAAATTTAAAAAAAAAATCTTAAAACTCTATTTAGGAATAACCTCCATTTAGGAATATTTTTTTATGTTCCCAAGGATATGACTTTAGAGAGGTTTTACTGTAGTTGTTTAGGATGGGAGATTGTTTTCAATGTGTTTGTTGAAATGCCTAAATGAGTTTGGATTTATTGTATTTGTAATATCCGCAATTTCGATTTTCGGTCATTTTCATTTTTTGGCGGAGGTCCGTTTTGACGACTCGCTTATGACCGTTTCATCATTCTGAGAATATTTAATTCTGCACTTTTTGACATCCGAGTTCATTTCGGTATCGTTTTGTTGAGTTCCGTGTTCTTAAACGACTTTTCTGCACTTGAGTTCGATTCTTGCGAATCTCGTCCGAAACTATTGTTTCGAGTTTCTCATAAGTTCATTTGATGTTATTATTCATGTTGCGAGCTTTGGTTTGGTGTTTCGATCGTATATCGTGTATTTCGGAGTTTTGGGCCATTTTCGTAATTTCCCAAAGTTTGGGGTAATTACTCCTGTTGTCGAATTTCGAGCCTTCGGGTGGTCGGAATCGTGTGTTCTCTTAGTGCTTGGACTCGTCTTTGCGAGTACTTCGTAACCATATTTTCAATTCATATTCAGATCAGGGTTTCGGGGTCGTTCGGTCCGTCGGAGTGGCCACGACCGAGACACGGCCGCAGCAGGTACTGGCCTGGCCGAGTTACGGCCGTAAGGTGCCGGTTACGGCCGTAAGGTGCCGGTTACGGCCGTAAGGGCAGAGAGTTACGGCCGTACGGTGCCAGACAGCTTCCGGACGAATGCCGGTTACGGCCGTAAGGGTCGAGAGTTACGGTCGTACGGTGCCAGGTAGCTTCTGGATGAATGCCGGTTACGGCCGCAAGTACTTTCTGGGTACGGCCGCAAGTGCCGAGTTACTCCCGTAAGGCCCCGCCGGTTACGTCCGTAAGTGATCGCCATGATCGGCTATTTAAAGGCCTGGACGTGGATCTCTCGGCCATTTTCCATTTTTCCTTTGTTTTTTGTGACCCCTCGACGGAATTTGAGGGTTTTTGATCGGGAACATCATAGAACATCATTTTTAGAAGGCTTGTGTTGATTATATCATCATCTAATCCGTGTTCTTCGTCCACATCAAGGTATTTTGGCTTGAACCCTTGTTTTTGAAGATTTTAGGGATTTTCCTTTTGATTTCGATTCCAATCCATTTTTGATCAATTAATTGTTGTATAAATGTTGTTTTGAATGTGTTCTACGAATTGTGTATCCGTATTTCGAGTTCGTTGGAATCCAATCGGGATTTTTGGTTTTCTAAGGAACCTTGAACATTTAGTATCCGAGTAAATGTCTCAAAGGGTTCCCTTCAATTCTTGATCGTGTTTTCCTTTGTTTTCAATTGTTATTCTCGTAGTAACCGTGTTTCCGTTGGATTTCACGGAGGATTGTAGGTGTTCGGGGTTTTACGGGTTGTGCCGTATTCATAGGAATGTTCGGGTGCCGACTATCGAGGCAAGTATATTACTTATACGTTTTGTACCTTGTGAATATGACTACGCGTTGAAATGAAGGAATTGTGGTTATTTGTGATAAACATGGAAATGTGTCTATATTGGTCGATTGTACACTTGGATATGTACCGTGTTGTAGGTATTGATTGTGAGTTATGTGACATCGATTCATCAAGGATTTGGATGATAATATTGGGTTATATGTGTTTGATTGTGTAAAGCTTGTATTGGTTGTACTGTCGGCTTCGGGCTAAGTATACTAGTTGTGTGAAATTGTAACGGACAAGATGATTGTTTGATTGTGTGTGTGTTGGTGTAATGTGAATGTGAATGTTGTGTGCTGGAATGCTAAGTTCACTCGTGTGGGTTCGACGGGGCCTACGAGGATTCATGGCACAGGTCCACGGGATCAGAACTTAGTGTGTGGTGCTGAGGTCCAATCGTGCGGGTCTGACGAGGCCTACGATGATTCATGTCACAGGTCCATCGAATCAGGACACAGTACATCCAACCGTGCGGGTTCGACGGAACCTACGGTGACACATGACACAGGTTCATGGGGTCAGGAGTGGTTGTTATGGTTGATGTGTGACTTCCAATCGTGCGGGTTCGGCGGAACCTATGGTGACACGTGGCACAGGTTTACGGGGTCAGGACTAGCTGTTGTGATTGATGTGTTTATTTCTTTCCGTGCGGGTTGTCGAACCTACGGAGACTCGTGGCAGGAGATCACGGGGTCATGAATATGTTTTGATCGTCTAAGTTTTGAAAATGAAGTTCTCTAGAAAGGAATTTTGGACCGAGCCCCGCGAGATTTGTGGAAATATTTCCATACTGTAAATTACCAAAATGCGAATCGAATTTGGGTTTGAACCCTAAGGGTTTTCTAAAAGGATTACCAAATCAGGACTTGAGGTCTTAAAAGTTTTGAATTTCTAAAAATCCCCGAGAGGATGATCTTACTTTTAAATGCTTCATAGCTTATTTTCCCTTGCTAAAACCTCCCGGGAATATTTTGGTACTTGGTTATTAAATTTGATTATGATCGATGTTTGCTCGTTACTTTTCGTATAATTTGATACTTGCAGTAGTAAAACAGTGGAGTTTTACTAACCCCCGAGTAATCGGGGGTGGATGTCTGTTTTGCGTCTGTGTACATGCAGTTCGAGGGAGCAACACAGGATTGGCACCGGAGGATGACGAGCTGCGATACTAATCAAGAGTTGAGAGTTGGTAGAGTTTGGTTGTATTGTCAGAGTTGATTTCAGTCTTCCGATGTATTGTGTTTCGACCTATGTGTAGGTAATGTTGTATAAGTCAGTTTTGTTGATTGAGTTGTGTGACCTCATCGGTCTGTATATTCACGTGTAAGTGACCATAACGGTCTGTAGTATTTTATTGTTTGACCCTGGCCGGGCAAGCACTTGGTCGTTTTGTAAGGTATAGCCTGGTAGATCCTCGTAAAAAGGGGTCTACGGCGTGTAATATTCCCACATGGTTTTGGGGGTGTTACATAAATGGTATCGGAGCTTAGGTTGCGGAAACCTAGGCTGTTGGGTCAAGTCGAATCGTGATTTGTCGAGTATTATGTGGTTTTGTCATTCGAGATGTCGGGTGACAAGTTGAGTTGTGCGTAGCCACAACGTGTCGGATATGTTGTCGGATGAGATTAGTATCCTGGGCGACCGTAATCTCCGTGCATCCTGTGGACGTAAGTCTCCTCTTTTATGCGAGGTACCTGTGTATCATGATTTTATCTTAGTGAGTTAATTGCGGTGCATAATTTTATTTGCACAGTGTTGTGTAATATAATGTATTTAATACTTGTGGCACATAGTATATGTATAAAGCTTGGCGTATTGTTGTTTTACCTTTGAACCACCATGTGGGGTGGTATGGGGTGAAAGTTGTAAACATTGATGGGTTTTGAAAAGGTATCGACGGTAGAGTTTGTGAGAAACTCCGATGAATGATTTTGTTGTGTGTTTAAATTTGGTACCACGAGATGCATTTAATTGAATTGGCGACCCTAGTTTCCGTTTGAGCATATGGTTTTAAATTCGACTGGTTTTGGAATGTTGTAGTTTTGGCCGCTACGGGTAGGTTTGAGAACGTTTTTCTGAAGGATTTTACGGTTTGAGCATTTTTGTAGAAATTGATTTTTGAAAAATATTTTGATCGTGCGGTCAAACCATGGTTTGTATGGATTTTAAAATCGGTTAAATTTTGGACAAATGGGTCGTGTATTTTCAAATGACACCATCAGATGGTATTTGGAAAATGTGTTTTGAAGTACTTTGGATATTGCGAAATATTACTGTCGTTTTGGTTGTAAACCAAAGGATTTTGGAAAATTTCTGTTTTGCAAAACAACTTTGGCTTTCGTAAATTAGAACGTTATATGTTTATGTATTGAGGTTAAGTCGTGCAGTGAGTTGCTATGTTATTATTCTCGTCAGAAAATCTAGGTTGTATGCCCAAGTGGCGGGATACGTTGTTAGGTATCGATCCCCACTTCAATGACCGAGGTATTAAACAAAGTGTTTTCAAAATTTTATCCCAGCAAAATCTTTCGAAAATCGCGAATTTTAAAATATTAACATTTGAACAAATACCTCGGAAAAATTTTATTTTTAAAAAAATGTTACAAGTGTCTAGTCTCAATGACATGTATGTGGTCTTGACCGTGTTTATTTTGGTATAAGTCGTGCACCTATGTTGGTGTAACCGTGCAAATTACTTATGAATTTAAGTCTATTATTGCAGTGTTAGTTCGTCTACTCGTGTGATGACTTGGAGTAAATACTTTATTGTGCTACTAGTTGTTGCCCTATGTTGATTAGGTGATGTTTATTCTGTTGTTCTGAATGGCTGTCCGTTCAGTATGCTGAGGGATAGAGGTCGAGGTCGTGGTTGTGGTGGTGGTCGTAATCAGGAACATGGGAGGGCGACTTACTCCTTGCCGAGTACCAATCAGCTTAGTACAGATCAGGGACATTCTTATTCAGCCAGCGTTAATGTTGACGTTGGCGCCGCCACCATCCTTCGTCAGGTGGTTGACCAGTTAGTGCAGATAAATCAGGCCGTACGTCGGAATGAGAACCCAGATGGGGATAACGGAGCTAGTAAGTGGTTACGAGATGTGATGAGAATGCACCCGCCCCGTTTTGTAGGTCCTTCTGACTCGTTAGGTTGGGAGAACTGGCTCTTCCAGTTGGAAAGAATATTCGAAGTTGTAGGTTGTCCTTAGGAAATGAGAGTACCCATTTCTCAGTACTTGCTCGACAAAGAAGCTGCAGACTGGTGGCAGGCTGTAGTGCCTGCAGATCGTACACCTACATGGGCCGAGTTTAAGACCGCCATGGAGGCAGAGTATTGCCCGTTGCCTGTTCGTGCGCGCAGGATCGTTGAGTTTTTTTCGGCTACACCCCAGGATGTGTCGATATCCCAGGAGATAGTCGATTATAATCGGGAGCTAGCTTATGTTCGCGATCAGGTGAGAAGTGAAGCGGACAAGATCCGGCATTTTAATATGCGCATGAAACCACATATCCGTGAGAGTATGGCTCCACTTATGTGTACTACCTTGAAAGATTATCAGGACCGAGATCTAGCCATCGAGATGGTTGTTTCCATGTCAGAGGGTAGCTCAGGAGGTAAGAGGCAGAAGACCTCGAGTAACTTTTCAAGAGGCCAGAGAAGTGAGATTCGTGAGCCTATTACTTTGTATTGCCCTTATGGGAACACTTAGCGTTCGTTTGATCAGTCTAATAATCCTACTCACGAGCCGAGATAGACAAGCGGCGTGAAGTTATATTTCAATTGTAGTCGTGTGGGCCATACTCGGAAGAATTGTCGCTCGCCGCAAGTTAACTGTTTTAAATGTGGACATGTGGGACATCAGGCGGTACATTGCGAGACCGTCGTTGAGATGTTCTGTAGCCGAGATCCCGCACCTACACGTGGAGAGCTCAACGGTGCCCAGTAGCGTAGTTGCGTGTTGTATTTGTGTTGTAATTCGTGTAGGGATTGATATTTGTTGCGTGAACTTTTTGGTTTTGTTTGTATTCTACCCTGATGTTTTATTTTAAGTTTCGGGATGAAACTTATTTTTAGTGAGATAGAATGTAATATCCGGTACCCTCATTTTCCGTTATCTTGAATTGTTTGTGTTTTGACGTCGGACATTTTCTTGTTGATGAGAATCGGAATGATTTCTATCGTGATACTCTATTTGTTTCTATCGCATAGCCGTTTTAGTCGGGTGCGACTTGTTGTCGCGTGTGTTTCTTTGATTAAATGTGTGCATGTGATGTGGTATGTGATGTGTCGTTAATTTCTCGTTATTGTTTTGAATTATTGCCGGTGGCGTTGTGTTGGTCGTCGTGGGGCGTGTTTTCACGTTGTATATTCTTTCGCGTTGCTTCTAACGTTTTGCCAATCGGCGAAAGTTACATATTTCTTGTGTATCTTCGTTGAGTTTTCCTGTCGGGATATTGCTTCTCCCTATTTGTTTTAAGTTTTGGGACGAAACTTCTTTTAAGTAGGGTAGTATGTAATATCGGTAATATCGATTTCCGATAATTTTCATTTTTCAGCGGAGGTCCATTTTGACGACTCGCTTATGACCGTTTCGTCATTCTGAGAATATTTAATTCTGCACTTTTTATCATCCGAGTTCGTTTCGGTATCATTTTGTTGAGTTCCGTGTTCTTAAACGACTTTTCCGCACTTGAGTTCGATTCTTGCGAATCTCGTCCTAAACTGTTGTTTCGAGTTTCTCGTAAGTTCATTTGATGTTATTATTCATGTTGAGAGCTTTGGTTTGGTATTTCGATCGTGTATCGTGTATTTCGGACGTTTTGTGCCATTTTCGTAATTTCCCAAAGTTTGGGGTAATTACTCCCGTTGTTGAATTTCGAGCCTTCGGGTGGTCGGAATCGTGTGTTCTCCTAGTGCTTGGATTCATCTTTGCGAGTACTTCGTAACCGTATTTTCGATTCATATTCAGGTCAGGGTTTCGGGGTCGTTCGGACCGTCGGAGTGGCCACGATCGAGACACGGCCGCAGCAGGTACTGGCCTGGATGAGTTACGGTCGTAAGGTACCGGTTACGGCTGCAAGTGATCCGCAAGCATGGCCTGACGAATGCCGGTTATGGCCGTAAGGCCCGAGAGTTACGGTCGTATGGTGCCAGGCAGCTTCCGGACGAATGCCGTACTGGCCGAGAGTTACGGCCAGACGGCACAGTGCTTCCGGACGAATGCGATTCTGACGTAAGGACTCGCAGACGGCCGTAAGTGATCGGCTATGGTCGGCTATTTAAAGGCCTGGACGTGGATCTCTCGGCCATTTTCCATTTTTCCTTTGTTTTTTGTGACCCCTCGACGGAATTTGAGGGTTTTTGATCGGGAACATCATAGAACATCATTTTTAAAAGGCTAGTGTTGATTATATCATCATCTAATCCGTGTTCTTCGTCCAAATCGAGGTATTTTGGCTTGAACCCTTGTTTTTAAAGATTTTAGGGATTTTCCTTTTGATTTCGATTCCAATCCATTTTTGATCAAGTAATTGTTGTATAAACGTTGTTTTGAATGTGTTCTACGGATTGTATATCCGTATTTCGAGTTCGTTGGAATCCAATCGGGATTTTTGGTTTTCTAAGGAACCTTGAACATTTAGTATCCGAGTAAATTCCTCAGAGGGTTTCCTTCAATTCTTGACCGTGTTTTCCTTTGTTTTCAATTGTTATTCTCGTAGTAACCGTGTTTCCGTTGGATTTCACGGAGGACTGTAGGTGTTCGGGGTTTTCCGGGTTGTGCCGTATTCGTAGGAATAATCGGGTGCCGACTATCGAGGCAAGTATCTTACTTATACATTTTGTACCTTGTGAATATGACTACGCGTTGAAATGAAGGAATTGTGGTTATTTGTGATAAACTTGGAAATGTGTCTATATTGGTCGATTGTACACTTGGATGTGTACCATGTTGTAGGTATTGATTGTGAGTTATGTGACATCGATTCATCAAGGATTTGGATGATAACATTGGGTTATATGTGTTTGATTGTGTAAAGCTTGTATTGGTTGTAATGTCGGCTTCGGGCTAAGTATACTAGTTGTGTGAAATTGTAATGGACAAGATTATTGTTTGATTGTGTGCGTGTTGGTGTAATGTGAATGTGAATGTTGTGTGCTGGAATGCTAAGTTCACTCGTGTGGGTTCGAAGGGGCCTACGAGGATTAATGGCACAGATCCATGGGATCAGAACTTAGTGTGTGGTGCTAAGGTCCAATCATGCGGGTCTGACGAGGCCTACGATGATTCATGGCACAGGTCCATCGAATCAGGACACAGTACGTCCAATCGTGTGGGTTCGACGGAACCTACGGTGACACGTGACACAGGTTCACGGGGTCAGGACTGGTTGTTATGGTTGATGTGTGACTTCCAACCGTGCGGGTTCGGAGGAACCTATGGTGACACGTGGCACAGGTTCACGGGGTCAGGACTAGCTGTTGTGATTGATGTGTTTATTTCTTTCCGTGCGGGTTGTCGAACCTACGGAGACTCGTGGCAGGAGATCCCGGGGTCATGAATATGTTTTGATCGTCTAAGTTTTGAAAATG
The DNA here is from genome assembly GCA_033398695.1 of Orobanche coerulescens. Lineage (NCBI taxonomy): Eukaryota > Viridiplantae > Streptophyta > Magnoliopsida > Lamiales > Orobanchaceae > Orobanche > Orobanche coerulescens. Next base: position 101,782,179 of record CM065818.1, on the reverse strand, counting down.
AAGTTCTCTAGAAAGGAATTTTGGGCCGAGCCCCGCGAGATTTGTGGAAATATTTTTGTACTGTAAATTACCGAAATGCGAATCGAATTTGGGTTTGAACCCTAAGGTTTTTCTAAAAGGATTACCAAATCAGGACTTGAGGTCTTAAAAGTTTTGAATTTCTTAAAATCCCCGAGAGGATGATCTTACTTTTAAATGCTTCATAACTTATTTTCCCTTGTTAAAACCTCCCGGGAATATTTTGGTACTTGGTTATTAAATTTGATTATGATCGATGTTTGCTCATTACTTTTCGTATAATTTGATACTTGCAGTAGTAAAACAGTGGAGTTTTACTAACCCCCGAGTAATCGGGGGTGGATGTCTGTTTTGCATCCAGGTACATGCAGGTTCAGGGGAGCAGTCACAGGATTGGCACCGGAGGATGACGAGCTGCGATACTAATCAAGAGTTGAGAGTTGGTAGAGTTTGGTTGTATTGTCAGAGTTGATTTCAGTCTTCCGCTGTATTGTGTTTCGACCCCTGTGTGGATAATATTGTATAAGTCAGTTTTGTTGATTGAGTTGTGTGACCTCATCGGTCTGTGTATTCACGTGTAAGTGACCATAACGGTCTGTAGTATTTTATTGTTTGACCCTGGCCGGGCAAGCACTTGGTCGTTTTATAAGGTATAGCCTGGTAGATCCTCGTAAAAAGGGTCTACGGCGTGTAATATTCCCATATGGTTTTGGGGGTGTTACATAAATGGTATCGGAGCTTAGGTTGCGGAAACCTAGGCTGTCGGGTCAAGTCGAATGGTGATTTGTCGAGTATTGTGTGGTTTTGTCATTCGAGATGTCGGGTGACAAGTTGAGTTGTGCGTAGCCACAACGTGTCGGATATATTGTCGGATGAGATTAGTATCGTGGGCGACCGTAATCTCCGTGCAGCATGTGGACATAAGTCTCCTCTTTTATGCGAGGTACCTGTGTATCATGATTTTATCTTAGTGAGTTAATTGCGGTGTATAATTTTATTTGCACAGTGTTGTGCAATATAATGTATTTAATACTTGTGGCACATAGTATATGTATAAAGCTGGGCGTATTGTTGTTTTACCTTTGACCCACCGTGTGGGGTGGTATGGAGTGAAAGTTGTAAACATTGATGGGTTTTGAAAAGGTATCGACGGTAGAGTTTGTGAGAAACTCCGATGAATGATTTTGTTGTGTGTTTAAATTTGGTACCACGAGATGCATTTGATTGAATTGGCGACCCTAGTTGCCGTTTGAGCATATGGTTTTAAATTCGACTGGTTTTGGAATGTTGTAATTTTGGCCGCTACGGGTAGGTTTGAGAACATTTTTCTGAAGGATTTTGCGGTTTGAGCATTTTTGTAGAAATTGATTTTTGAAAAATATTTTGGTGGTGCGGTCAAACCAAGGTTTGTATGGATTTTTAAATCGGTTAAATTTTGGACAAATGGGCCGTGTATTTTCAATTGACACCATCAGATGGTATTTGGAAAATGTGTTTTGAAGTACTTTGGATATTGCGAAATATTACTGTCGTTTTGGTTGTGAACAAAAGGATTTTGGAAAATTTCTGTTTTGCAAAACAACTTTGGCTTTCGTAAATTAGAACGTTATATGTTTATGTATTGAGGTTAAGTCGTGCAGTGAGTTGTTATGTTATTATTCTCGTCGGAAAATCTGGGTTGTATGCCCAAGTGGCGGGATACGTTGTTAGGTATCGTTCCCCACTTCAATGACCGAGGTATTAAACAAAGTGTTTTCAAAATTTTATCCCAGCAAAATCTTTCGAAACTCGCGAATTTTAAAATATTAACATTTGAACAAATACCTCGGAAAAATTTTATTTTTAAAAAAATGTTACAAGTGTCTAGTCTCAATGACATGTATGTGGTCTTGACCGTGTTTATTTTGGTATAAGTCGTGCACCTCTGTTGGTGTAACCGTGCGAATTACTTACGAATTTAAGTCTATTATTGCAATGTTAGTTCGTGTACTCATGTGATGACTTGGAGTGAGTACTTTATTGTGCTACAAGTTGTTGCCCTATGTTGATTAGGTGATGTTTATTCTGTTGTTCTGAATGGCTGTCCGTTCAGTATGCTGAGGGGTAGAGGTCGAGGCCGTGGTCGTGGTGGTGGTCGTAATCAGGAACATGAGAGGGCGACTCACTCCTTTCCGAGTACCAATCAGCTTAGTACAGATCAGGGACATTCTCATTCAGCCAGCGTTAATGTTGACGTTGGCGCCGCCACCATCCTTCGTCAGGTGGTTGACCAGTTAGTGCAGATAAATCAGGTCGTACGTCGGAATGAGAACCCAGATGGGGATAACGGAGCTAGTAAGTGGTTACGAGATGTGATGAGAATGCACCAGCCCCGTTTTGTAGGTCCTTCTGACTAGTTAGGTTGGGAGAACTGGCTCTTCCAGTTGGAAAGAATATTCGATGATGTAGGTTGTCCTGAGGAAAGGAGAGTACCCATTGCTGAGTACTTGCTCGACAAAGAAGCTGCAGGTTGGTGGCAGGCTGTAGTGCCTGCAGATCGTACACCTACATAGGCCGAGTTTAAGACCGCCATGGAGGCAGAGTATTGCCCGTTGCCTTTTCGTGAGCACAGGATCGTTGAGTCTTTTTCGGCTACACCCCAGGATGTGTCGATATCTCAGGCGATAGTCTGATTATAATCGGCAGCTAGTTTATGTTCGCGATCAGGTGAGAAGTGAAGCGGACAAGATCCGGCATTTTAATATGCGCATGAAACCACATATCCGTGAGAGTATGGCTCCACTTATGTGTACTACCTTGAAAGATTATCAGGACCGAGCTCTAGCCATCGAGATGGTTGTTTCCATGTCAGAGGGTAGCTCAGGAGGTAAGAGGCAGAAGACCTCGAGTAACTTTTCAAGAGGCCAGAGAAGTGAGATTCGTGAGCCTATTACTTTGTATTGCCCTTCTGGGAACACTTAGCGTTCGTTTGATCAGTCTAAGAATCCTACTCACGAGCCGAGTAAGACAAGCAGCGTGAAGTTATATTTCAATTGTAGCCGTGTGGGCCATACTCGGAAGAATTGTCGCTCGCCGCAAGTTAACTGTTTCAAATGTGGACATGTGGGACATCAGGCGGTACACTGCGAGACCGTCGTTGAGATGTTCGGTAGCCGAGATCCCGCCCCTACGCATGGAGATCTCAGTGGTGCATAGTAGCATAGTTGCGTGTTGTATTTGTGTTGTAATTCGTGTAGGGATTGATATTTGTTGCGTGAACTTTTTGGTTTTGTTTGTATTCTACCCTGATGTTTTATTTTAAGTTTCGGGATGAAACTTATTTTTAGTGAGATTGAATGTAATATCCGGTACCCTCGTTTTCCGTTATCTTGAATTGTTTGTGTTTTGACATCGGACATTTTCTTGTTGATGAGAATCGGAATGATTTCTATCGTGATACTCTATTTGTTTCTATCGCATAGCCGTTTTAGTCGGGTGCGACTTGTTGTCGCGTGCGTTTCTTTGATTAAATATGTGCATGTGATGTGGTATGTGATGTGTCGTTAATTGCTCGTTATTGTTTTAAATTATTGCCGGTGGCGTTGTTGGTCGTCGTGGGGCGTGTTTTCATGCTGTATATTCTTTTGCGTTGCTTGTAACGTTTCGCCAATAGGCGAAAGTTACGTATTTCTTGTGTATCTCGTTGAGTTTTCCTGTCGGGATATTGCTTATCCCTACTTGTTTTAAGTTTCGGGACGAAACTTCTTTTAAGGAGGGTAGTATGTAATATCCGCAATATCGATTTCCAGTAATTTTCATTTTTCAGCGGAGGTCCGTTTTGACGACTTGCTTATGACCGTATCGTCATTCTGAGAATATTTAATTCTGCACTTTTTATCATCCGAGTTCATTTCGGTATGGTTTTGTTGAGTTCCGTGTTCTTAAACGACTTTTCCGCACTTGAGTTCGATTCTTGCGAATCTCGTCCGAAACTGTTTTTTCGAGTTTCTCGTAAGTTCATTTGATGTTATTATTCATTTTTCGAGCTTTGGTTTGGTGTTTCGATCGTGTATCGTGTATTTCGGACGTTTTGGGCCATTTTCATAATTTCCCAAAGTTTGGGGTAATTACTCCCGTTGTCGAATTTCGAGCCTTCGGGTGGTCGGAATCGTGTGTTCTCTTAGTGCTTGGATTCATCTTTGCGAGTACTTCGTAACCGTATTTTCGATTCATATTCAGGTCAAGGTTTCGGGGTCGTTCGGACCGTCGGAGTGGCCACGACCGAGACACGGCCGCAGCAGGTACTGGCCTGGCCGAGTTACGGGCGTAAGGTGCCGGTTACGGCCGTAAGTGATCGGCAAGCATGGCCTGACGAATGCCGGTTACGGCCGTAAGGGCCGATAGTTACGGTCGTACGGTGCCAGGCAGCTTCCGGACAAATGCCGGTTACGATCGTAAGGGCCGAGAGTTACGGTCGTACGGTGCCAGGCAGCTTCCGGACGAATGCCGGTTACGGCCGTAAGGACCTGACGGGTATGTCCGTAAGTGCCGAGTTACGGCCGTAAGGCCCGACCGGTTACGGCCGTAAGTGATCGGCCATGGTCGGCTATTTAAAGGCCTCGACGTTGATCTCTCGGCCATTTTCCATTTTTCCTTCGTTTTTCGTGACCCCTCGACGGAATTTGATGGTTTTTGATCGGAAACATCATAGAACATAATTTTTGGAAGGCTTGTGTTGATTATATCATCATCTAATCCGTGTTCTTCGTCCAAATTGAGGTATTTTGGCATGAACCCTTGTTTTTGAAGATTTTAGGGATTTTCCTTTTGATTTGGATTCCAATCCATTTTTGATCAATTAATTGTTGTATAAACATTGTTTTGAACGTGTTCTACGGATTGTATATCCGTATTTCGAGTTCGTTGGAATCCAATCGGGATTTTTGGTTTTCTAAGGAACCTTGAACATTTAGTATCCGAGTAAATGTCTGAAACGGTTCCCTTCAATTCTTGACCGTGTTTTCCTTTGTTTTCAATTGTTATTCTCGTAATAACCGTGTTTCCGTTGGATTTCACGGAGGATTGTAGGTGTTCGGGGTTTTCCAGGTTGTGCCGTATTCGTAGGAATATCCAGGTGCCGACTATCGAGGCAAGTATCTTACTTATACGTTTTGTACCTTGTGAATATGACTACGCGTTGAAACGAAGGAATTGTGGTTATTTGTGATAAACTTGGAAATGTGTCTATATTGGCCGATTATACAATTGGATGTGTACCGTGTTGTAGGTATTGATTGTGAGTTATGTGACATCGATTCAGCAAGGATTTGGATGATAATATTGGGTTATATGTGTTTGATTGTGTAAAGCTTGTATTGGTTGTAATGTCGGCTTCGGGCTAAGTATACTAGTTGTGTGAAATTGTAATGGACAAGATGATTGTTTGATTGTGTGCGTGTTGGTGTAATGTGAATGTGAATGTTGTGTGCTGGAATGCTAAGTTCACTCGTGTGGGTTCGACGGGGCCTACGAGGATTCATGGCACAGGTCCATGGGATCAGAACTTAGTGTGTGGTGCTGAGGTCCAATCGTGCGGGTCTGACGAGGCCTACGATGATTCATGGCACAGGTCCATCGAATCAGGACACAGTACGTCCAACCGTGCAGGTTCGAAGTAACCTACGGTGACACGTGACACAGGTTCACGGGGTCAGGACTGGTTGTTATGGTTGATGTGTGACTTCCAACCGTGCGGGTTCGGCGGAACCTACGGTGACACGTGGCACAGGTTCACGGGGTCAGGACTAGCTGTTGTGATTGATGTGTTAGTTTCTTTCCGTGCGGGTTTTCGAACCTACGGAGACTCGTGGCAGGAGATCATGGGGTCATGAATATGTTTTCATCGTCTAAGTTTTGAAAATGAAGTTCTCTAGAAAGGAATGTTGGGTCGAGCCCCGCGAGATTTGTGGAAATATATTCGTACTGTAAATTACCGAAATGCAAATCGAATTTGGGTTTGAACCCTAAGGTTTTTCTAAAAGGATTACCAAATCAGGACTTGAGGTCTTAAAAATTTTGAATTTCTAAGAATCCCCGAGAGGATGATCTTACTTTTAAATGCTTCATAGCCTATTTTCCCTTGCTAAAACCTCCAGAGAATATTTTGGTACTTGGTTATTTAATTTGATTATGATCAATGTTTGCTCGTTACTTTTCGTATGATTTGATTCTTGCACTAGTAAAATAGTGGAGTTTTACTAACCCCCGAGTAATCGGTGGGTGGATGTCTGTTTTGCGTCCATGTGCATGATGGTTCAGGGGAGCAGTCAAAGGATTGGCACCGGAGGATGACGAGCTGCGATACTAATCAAGAGTTGAGAGTTGGTAGAGTTTGGTTGTATTGTCAGAGTTGATTTCAGTCTTCCACTGTATTGTGTTTCGACCCCAGTGTGGGTAATGTTGTATAAGTCAGTTTTGTTGATTGAGTTGTGTGACCTCATCGGTCTGTGTATTCACGTGTAAGTGACCATAACGGTCTGTAGTATTTTATTGTTTGACCCTGTCCGGGCAAGCACTTGGTCGTTTTGTAAGGTATAGCCTGGTAGATCCTCGTAAAAAGGGGTATACGGCGTGTAATATTCCCATATGGTTTTGGGGGTGTTACAATATTGACCTCTTGAATTGGTTATGACCGCTATTGATTTGTATGTTAAGCGAGTTGTTGATAATTGTGTTATTCAAGGTTGTTCGAGCGACCGATATCTCCATTAAGGGCGTTTGTTCAAATAGAGGATATTTCATCACCGGTTTTGATAAGTTAATTCTTACTCGGTTAAAAGGACACTCATTCCTTTCGTTGTTGTTCATTCATAATCATAACTCATTCATAATGTATTAACCGTATTGAGGCTTCTAATTGTCAAATAATCATTTCATTCACAAGGAACGACGGTTCCAATCATTTTAATGAGCTATCATTCATTTCATTATTATTTCATCTCGGTGAGTCCTTCTTGACCTTTGTTGTATTGTTATTCACTAATGCTCCCTGGTCACTTTCGTTCTTGTGGCCTTCTAGGTTCATATTGCGTGGCCGGGTGGGAATGTGTGGAATTTTTAGTCGGGCACATGATAGTCATGTGATCGGGTTCACCGACACAATGGACTGTGCACACGGTAACGTACCTCCGTGAGACTAATTAGATACAAGGGCGGGTGTGTCCGGACACTCGTCCTGTGCACTTGCACATACCATTACGGGTGTACTACGATGCCCCTCTTCAGCTTAATTTCATAATTAAGATATATCATGATTGTGTTTATTTCAACTCTTGAGGATTGTTGTTCTGTTTAACTGACCCCGCTGGGGATATTGTTCAAGGCAAAATCACGGAAAGAGAACGTTGACGGCGAGGAGTTCCAGTGATACTAGTAGGGGGCCCAGTCTCTTCATCTTATTCATGTTTTCTTGTTATGTATTTTCTGCTGCACTTGCTTTTGGATTATCATTTGTTCACTGTTGTATATTTTATCTTCATATGAAATATACATGTATTCTGTGTTCCCTGGGTGTATTGTAATTGAAACTCCTCATCGGAGTAACTGATGTTGTAATGTGGTTCGGTACTACATTTCTATTGTGTAATTCATTACCTTCTATTTGCCTGGTGGGTCCCAGTCGGGGGTTCACGGCACGGTAATATCCGCCTAGTTTGGGGTGTTACAACAAGGCATACCACATTTCTAAGGGATTTGTATTCTGAGTTCATACTATCCAGAGATAAGATGCGCCCGTGGATGCGTCTTCCAATGGCCGCAACAAAGAGTTGCTTAGCCTGCTCCAAAAGATGTAGGGGTGGCATATCGAACAAGGCCACTACCACCACCCCAATGAGTGCACTAAGCATTTTTTTATCCTTTTTATTCTTAAATTATGTGACTCCATCTTGGTTATCATATCATTTAATTTAAGTTTATGGAAGAGATTATGGGTCGAGATATACAGTTTTATTTTTGCACCGCATATAGTTTCCATCTTAGGTTTACCGCTTTTGCATATTTTTGATTGTTTGGTTTGTTTAATTATTTTGTGTTTTTATGTTTTTGTTTCATTTTTGGAAAGAAACTCAGTGGATGACGTATCGTCTTACTTACCTTGGGAAATTTGTGTTATTTGGATGTCTAATTTGAAATGAGTTTTGAGGGACTACATTTAGACTATTGATAGGTTTTGGAATTTTCTAAGTGGTTTCATACCTGGAGATATGAATAAATTTTAACTTGCGAGCTTTTGAGTCCGTGTGCATCATTAAATATGCACATTATGTTGTTGTCTCTACCATTCGTGTTATAAGACTCTAGATCTTGATATAAGGCGATAGAGGCGAGAACGGTAGGCCACAGAAAGCGAGTACTATGAGACATAGTTTCCTCAAGCCTTTTTTTTCTCGATCAACAAGAAGCCCGAGCTGAAAATGGATTAACATACCACCCTATTAGAAGAAAGAAAAGAATGACTGCAAATTTGAAGTCTTCTACCTCTCTTAGAAATAATAAATATAAAAATATGAAAATAAAAAAATGGGTTAGGACAGGAATAGTAGAATAATGTTAGAAAAACGTTAGGAGCTCCTACGATTGGGAACTTAGTTACTAGGTTATTCACGTTGCTCGTCGTTTATATTCGCATAAAACTGTATCCTTGAAAATAGAGGTATGGGAAAAAATTGGAGTATAATGCAGGAATGATTTGTTGCTAATCTTATTATGAAGTGTGCTCTTGTTATTTTTTGATCTTAAATAGGGTTTCTACATGTGAGTTTAAAAGTGCTTATTAGGGGTGAAGTGATTGTGTCATGTTTTAAATTCTATATTGATCAATTCCATCATCTTTAGTCATAGTTATCCATCCGGACCAAAGAACCTATATTAGAACTAAATAAAAAGAGATTTGTGATTCACAAAGTTGCATGCACAAATAGTGATAAAGATGGTAAAATTTAGGAAAGCTTATGGAAGTTCTTACTTGTTTCAATGATATTTTGAGCGCATGCATATACCTCCTATACACTTTGTAGAAGTAGCGATACACTTAGCCGGGGAGGTGATTAGTGCATAATTGATCTAAAATTCATATACAAAATATTCATTTTTCCGGGCATAATTGTACTGATTTGTGATTAAAAATATATATTTTACAGATATGTCCAAACATGAGCTAAAAATGGTTATTTTACAGATTGCTGACATGAAGCATCAAAAAGAACGGAAAACAAGATCAAATCCAACGACGGGAATTTTTCCAGGACAAACGACCATACAAAACGGCGCAAAATGGACCGTGTTCTGTCGGCCGTTTCACATACGGCGCAACAAGGGCCGTGTCTTGGGCCGTTTCACATACGGCCGGCATTTAGCGCCGTGTCCTCGCGCGTATTCCGGAAGAGACCGAGTCACCACAAAACGGCGCACAAACACGGGGCAAACTGGGCCGTTTTTCATCGCCGTGTTTCAGCAGATGCCATGCAAAATTAGTCCACTTTTGACCAACTTGTGAAATCAACCACAAGATATTTTTTTGGTCAAAAATCTGAAAATTCAAAGACATGGGTTAAGTGTGAACAAAGAATTAAAAAAATGATATTACAATAGATATTTTGAATTAAATAATCAATTGTATTCTTGAAAATCACCTATAAAAGGACATGTTCACCCATTGCAAAATAACCCACATTCTTACCAAGAAATCTTCAACTTCTTGCTAAGAAATACTCCTTTCCTTTAGCAATATATTTTCCTTAGAACTTTCAATTTTAGTTTGTATTTTATTTTTGGTTTGAAGTTTTTCTTTCATTTAGTTTGTAATTGAAAAGTGCTTGATCAATAAGCACTTAGTATTTTACTTAGTGTTTTACTTTCAAATTTTGTAAGCTTGTAACCTTTAAACAAGTTTGAAGTTATATTTTGAAGTTTGTTTCTTGCACTTTGATTCATCATATTCAAGTAAGTTTTATCTATTGTCATTAAGTTCTAGTAATTAAAAGTTTCTATATATATATTATATATATCAATTATTTCTATTATAATTTTAGTATGTATAAACCAATGAGTAGCTAATCTTTCTTCCTAGGGAAGGGGGATTTCTATTAGGTTATATATTGAGTATTTGATTGATTTAAACTATTTTTAGGACTAATTGGTTTAAATAGAGATTGATCATATCCTATTTTTACTAATGAAACCTTCTTGATTGATTGTTGAGTGAATTGAAAACATATCTTTTCAATCTATCAAATGTTAATCTTGTTATCAACATCTTAAGATTGCGAAAGTGGTTAAGACATCTTTGATTACGAAAGTACGGAGGTGAAAAGTTGATTACTCGATGAACGATCGCTTATCCTAAAATAGTCAAGTTAGAGAAATGAAAGGACTAATTGGTTTAAATAGAGATTGATCATATCCTATTTCTACTAGTGAAACCTCCTTGATTGATTGTTAAGTGTATTGGAAACACATCTTTTCAATCTATCAAGTGTTAATCTTGTTATCAACATCTTAAAAAAGTGACAGCGATTAAGACATCTTTGATTACGAAAGTAGGGAGGTGAAAAGTTGATTACTCGATAAATATTCATTTTTTCTTTTATATCCATATAAATCAATTCCTATACTTAATTAAATACCTAATTTAATGAACCCGTAATCCCCTAGATTTTATAAATTCCCAACTCATTTTAATTCTATTCATTTTCACTAGTTAAAAATAGTTTAGTATAAATAGTCTTAATAAAAATAGTCTTAATATAAATAGTCTAGTATAAATAGTCTTAATATAAATAGTCTAGTATAAATAGTCTTAATATAAATAGTCTTAATATAAATAGTCTAGTATAAATAGTCTTAATATAAATAGTCTTAATATAAATAGTCTAGTTAAAAATAGTCTAGTTAAAAATAGTCTTATATAAAATAGTCTTATATAAAATAGTCTTATATAAAATAGTTTGGTTTAAAATATAGTGCATTTAGTTAATTTTTAAAAAACCCAAAAATATCTTTTTTAATATTTTAGTATTTATTTCTCGCAATTTGTTACAAAAAATTATACGAAGCCCTGTTGGACAATCCTCGAGAGAAAAGACCTTGGTAGAACTCACCACAAACTACTTCTACCTCGTATATATTTGCGAGCGACTCAAGAACTCCTATTTTTAGGATAAGTTTTTGGCCGATCAGGAGGTTTATATTTTTTAAGTATTGCCCATGATGCCAAAGAAGCACCCTTGAGATTTGAATATTTTAAAAACTTAACTTATTCCTTGCTTGATTCATATTGAAAATTTTTACAATTGTACTGTTAGGTGCATTGAGATTTGAGTTGTCTTGGGAATTTTGCTTTAGAAACCTTGATCGGGACGATCAATATTTAAGTTCGGGAAATTTTTTAACAGGCAATCTTACACATGTTTATTTTCGTCAAGCTAAATTACATACAAATATGTTAGAATTGCATTATTGTTAATTAGTTCTCAATTTGTTGGGCTCGATCACACTTTCGTGTTTTTATGGGATTTCAGGGATATATTAAGATATTTTAAGTTCGCCAGTCACCAAGATATCCCGGACCCAAATATTTGTAATATCCGCATTTTTCCTTTCTCTTAATATTCTCATTTTGGTGTATTTTCATTTTTGGCAACTCGCTTGTAACCGTATTGACATTTTGAGGAAATTTAATATTGGACTTTTTGTCGTTCGAGCTTGTTTCGGACTCGTTTTATTCGATTCGGTGTTTTATGTTGTTTTCGTCGCTATTTCGGGTATTCTCGTAAATTATCGTTCGGAACCGCCGTTTCGGGGTTGCCGAGGATCCATCTCATATTATTATGTGTGTTGTGAACTTTTGTTTGGTGTTTCGACCATGTATCGTACATTTCGGATGTTTTGGGCCGTTTTGTAAATTTTCCAAAGTTTTGGGAAAATTACGTTTGTTGTTGTTTTTCCGAACCTTTGGGTAGTCGGGAATATGTTTTCCTTCAACACTTAAGTTCGTCGTTTCGAGTTCTTTACGTTCGTACCATCGTGAATTGTTCACCGTTATATTTCGATTCTTTTCGGTACCTTCCTTATCTATTTCTGGCATGTACTTCCCAGAAAAGAATGTTACGTACGTAACACACCTTTTGGTTACGTACGTAACGTCCTAGTGTAAAAGGGTACAGGCATTTCTGCCTTTTTGGTTACGTACGTAAGGCCCTTATGGCTTACGTACGTAACATAGCCTACGTACGTTAGCAAGTGGTGGCTAACGTACATAACGCGGCCTGGGTTTATAAACCCAGGAGTTGACCGATTTCGGTCATTTTTCATCCTTCTCCTCTCCTCCGACTCGTGGGCGATTTACTTGGTGTTTTCCAGTGATTTGAAGCTTAGCAACTCCGAGCCATCATCTTCTTCGAGTTTTTGGAGTATTTTATCAATATCTAATCGTGTTCTTCGTCTTTAATTCGAGGTAAACTCCTAAAAATCTTCTTTTAGGTAAATTGGGGGTTTTCATGTTTTCGTACGATTTGTTCCGTATGATAGATTAATTCATGATGAATATGATTAATCTTGTTGGTATTGTTGGTTTTCCTATGGATTCATGGTATATTTCGTGGTATTTTTGTAATCGAGAGGGTTTGGTTTCCGCCCACGTTGTTGTTCTTTTACGAATATACATGAATCGTATGCGGGTTTTCGAGTGTATTCCAATTCCGTATTCGCTAGGATTGGCGGTGATTGTGTTCTTCGAATTGTTAGGTTCGTAATTGTCGGTCCCTAGCATTCGTCGGCGTCTTTCCTTCCGTTCGTTGCGTCGTCTATTATTCAAGGCAAGTATTTTTTGGAAACCTTTATGCTTAACATGAAATGGTAATGTATATTGTGTGTGCTTTACTCACCTCGGGAGGGTCCGACGGGGTCTCGGGGGAATCTATGACTTCACTCTGGATTCACGAGTATGTTTCGCTAGCCAGCTCGGGAGGGTCCTTAGAGGCCTCGGGTGGGATTCATGGTGGCGTCCTGGTCCTAGGCGATGCCTGTGCGTAACTTGTTTTATAAAGTGGCCAGCTCGGGAGGGTCCTTAGAGGCCTCGGGTGGGATTCATGGTGGCATCCTGGTCCTAGGCAAATTGATTATTTGACTGTTTGTTTCTGGAAAAGATATGTCTGGTTTTGGTTTTTAAAATGATATTGGTGCATGTACTATGATATGTGTAAGCGATTGGTTTGCCTTGATGACTTGTACTAGCGTAATTGCTAACCTCTCTGGGGACCCGTTGTGGGGAAATTTTTGTTACGGATTTCAGGTTATGATCATCCGGATGAGCGAGCGCTGGGACAGTTTGAGGATGTTGGCCAAGGTCATTGACATATGCGTTTGAGTCCTTTTATTTCCGTTATTCCATTCGATATGGTTGTTGTCCACTTTTGAAACTTATAGATTGTACTCGCGAGTACTTAGGCTTTTCTCTTCGGATTAAGATTTGTATTCGTCAAGTTATTTATGTTTGCCATTGTTGATTATGCCGCCGGTTGTACCGGGCGTGTGATTTGATTTTCAATTGGATGATGTGCATTTTTACTGTGGTAAATTGTGTCTAGCCTGGTGGGTCCCATGTAGGGGTCCACGGCACTATAATATACCCTGAATATCTCGGGGGTGTTACAGAAAATGGTATCGGAGCGCTAGGTTTACAGATACCTAGGCTTGTCGGTTATTTGGGTCTAGTTGTGTTTTGTTTTGCATATTGTCACACCGTTGCCGGCATCTCGGTACTTCCAGTGCTAGTAAGTTTTCTTATTCGGTCCTTTGTTTTCTTGCATTGTATTTCTGCTTCTTGAATCGTAGTTACTTTTTCCTCCCTTACTCATCATCAATATACTTATGTTATCTCTTAACACCAGTATGGATGCCGGAGGAAACCGTGGTCGTGGTCGTGGGGCAGCCGGTGGGGCGGCCACGTCGCATTCTTTGGGAGTCGGCAGTACCGGCGACCGTCACATTCATGCTTCTTCTCAGGAGCGCGCCGACCTTGGTATTGCGGCCGTTATGCAGCAAATGGTAAACCAAATGGCGGCGATAGCTCAGGTGGTCCAGAACCCGAATCTGGCCCATGCTAACCGGGGCGGAACGGATCGTTGGCTTCAGGATGTCATCAAGATGCATCCTCCTCAGTTTTCGGGAGCTTCGGACCCGATCGGCTAGGAGGGGTGGATCAAGGAGATATCTAAAGTCTTCACTGCTACCAATTGTCCTGAGGACCGTAAGGTCCCTATTGCCCAATACTTTCTCACTGGGGAGGCTACGGATTGGTGGGAGGCCGTTGGGCCCAAAGACCATGTTGCTTCGTGGGCCGAATTTCAGGAATTGATGGAGACTGAATACTGCCCGTGGCCGGTTAGACAGGCTCGAGTCCATACCTTCTATGATGCTCAACCACGAGATATTCCCGCATCCCAAGCTATTGCCGATTTTAACAAGGAGTTGGGCTATGTGAAGACCCAAGTTGTCGAGGAGAGCGACAAAATTTTCCATTTTTCCAGGAGGATGAAATTGTCAATTCGGGACTACATGTCTGGGCTCGTCGGTACTACTTTGAAGGATTATCAGAGTCGAACTCTTGCTTATGATATGTCGGTGATAGCTAGTGCGGCGGTTCGGGAGAGTAAGAAATGGAAATCCACCGGAAATTTCTTGGGTCACAAGGGTGGAGGTCAGCAGAAGTCTCAGTCTGCGAATATTCCTGGAGGTAATCCGGCTCGTTTCTCTAGGGGCTATCGAGGTACTGCCAGTGCCTCCTTTCGGGATGTCAAATGCTTTAACTGTGGCGAGTCGGGCCATCGGAACCGGGAGTGTCCTCGTCCGCCTCTGACTTGTCATACTTGTGGTCAGTCGGGCCACAAGGCTTCCTTTTGTGAGTGGGCAAGACGGCTTATTGGTGCTCAGACTTCTTTTCCAGCACCTAGGGAGCCGAGTGTGAATCAGGGCTCATTCGCTCCGCAGTCTACGCCAAGTGTTAGCCAAGGGAGAGGTCGGGGTCAGCCCGCTAGAGGGGGAGCTTCCAGTATTGGCTCCGCCCCTCCACGTATCTATGAGATGAGAAGGGCCGATGATCCAGCGGCCACTGTGGCGACAGGTACCGTTCACATCCATTCCCATCCTGTCAGTGTGCTTTTTGATTCGGGTGCTACGCATTCATTCGTTTCTCTGGAGTGTGTGCGCCGTTTGAGTCTTGACTGCTTATCACCTTGTGAGCCTTTCATCGTTAAACTTCCTAGTGGTGATAGAATCGTCGGTGATCGAGAGGTCCGGTACTGTTCTGTGTTTATTTGTGAGAGGACATGGCTCTCTAATCTTATTGTTGTGGGTATTGAGGGTGAGGATTTAATTCTCGGGCATGATTGGATCGAGCGGCATGGTGCAATCATGAACTACCGCACAAGGATCATCACCATGCTAGCTGAGTACGGCACCGAACACTCTTTCGCGGGGCGAAAGAGAAACTGGAAGTTTGTTATTAACGCCTTGAAGGCGATGAGACTCCTGCAAAATGGGTGTACTGGTTATTGGTACTACGCCTTGAAGGCGGAGGATGGTGGAGTCGAGCTTTCGTCGATTCCAGTCGTTAGTGAGTTTCCTGATGTATTTCCTGACGAGTTACCGGGATTGCCACTGGATCGTGAGGTTGAGTTTGCTATAGAGTTAGAGCCGGGTGCGGCTCCGATTTCGAAGGTGCCGTATCGCATGGCACCTTTATAGATGGCCAAGCTGATGAAGCAGTTGAGTGAGATTCTTGAGTCGGGTTATATACGACCGAGCGCTTCGCCTTGGGGCGCACCGGTTTTATTTGTTCGGAAGAAGGATGGTTCACTGCGTTTGTGTATCGACTAGCGCGAGCTAAACAAGGTGACCATCAAGAACAAGTATCTTCTGCCGAGGATTGATGGCTTGTTCGATCAGTTGTAGGGAGTTTCGGTATTCTCGAAGATCGACTTGAGATCGGGGTACTATCAGCTTCGGGTGAAGGAGTTAGACGTTCCGAGAACAGCTTTTCGGACGAGATACAGACACTATGAGTTTGTAGTTATGAATTTCAGGTTAACTAATGCGCCGACAGTGTTCATGCAGTTGATGAACAAGGTCTTTATCGAGTTTTTGGATAACTGTGTCATCGTCTTCATTGACGATATCCTTATCTATCCGAGGAACGAGGAGGAACACGCGTATCATTTACGAGTGGTGTTAGACATTTTGAGGACCGATAACTCTATGCAAAGTTCTCGAAATGTGAGTTCTGGCTGAAGGAAGTGATGCTTCTAGGTCACGTGATTTCAGCCGAGGGTGTTCGTGTGGACCTGCAGAAGATTGAGGCAGTGTTGGATTGGGCACCGCCTAAAAACGTGAAGGAGGTCCGTAGTTTCTTGGGTTTAGCTGGCTATTACCGTAGGTTCGTCGAGGGTTTCTCGAAACTAGCTCGACCACTTACACAGTTGCTCCAGAAGTCTGAGAAGTTCGTCTGGAATAACGAGAGGCAGTCGAGTTTTGAGGAGCTGAAGAGGCGTTTGACTTCAGCCCTAATTTTGGCGTTGCCATGTGGCAACGAGGGTTTTGTCGTTTATAGCGATGCTTCGGGTCAGGGTCTTGGGTGCGTGTTGATGCAACACGGCAAGACTATTGCATTTGCATCGAGGCAGTTGAGGCCGTATGAGCTTAACTACCCTACTCACGATTTGGAGTTAGCGGCAGTTGTTTTTGCGCTCAAGATTTGGCGTCACTATCTTTTTGGCTCTGCATGTCAGATTTTTACCGACTATAAAAGTCTGAAGTACATATTTACTCAGCGGGAGTTGAATATCAGGCAGAGGAGGTGGTTAGAGTTGATTAAGGATTATGACCTCGAAATCCTTTATCATCCGGGCAAGGCAAACGTCGTGGCCGACGCCTTGAGTCGGAAACCAGTCTCGTTAAGAACACTTGAGATTCTAACGTCTCAAGCCGAGCTTCAGCGGGATTTGATTGAGTGGAGTGTTTAGATTTCATTGCCTGGAGCCGTAGGCCGACTTTGTGCTTTAGAGATTTCGTCGTCTCTGATCGATGAAATTAAACTGAAACAGCTGGAGGATCCGATGATTGTGCAAATCCGAGAGAATGTTCTTAAGGGAAAGTCTTCTGGGTTTGTAATTCATGAAGATGGTGTGTTGAGATTCCAGAGTCGGCTTTGTGTACCGAACGACTTGGATTTGAGACAGAGTATTTTACGTGAGTCGCATGCTACGCCTTACTCCGTTCATCCTGGTTCGAGTAAGATGTACAAGGACCTGAGGAGGAATTTCTGGTGGAATGATATGGAGGAGGTCGCACAGTTTGTAGCGAGATGTTTGACTTGCCAACAGGTCAAAATCGAGCATCAGCGACCAGCCGGGTTATTGCAGTCACTTCCCGTTCCGGAATGGAAATGGGAAGACATATCGATGGACTTCATTACGAGTTTGCCGAGATCAAGATCGGGCATGAATATGGTTTGGGTGATTGTTGATCACCTGACCAAGTCGGCACATTTTCTGGGCATCAAGGACACTTGGGCCCCGGAGAAGTTGGCTCCTGTGTTTATTGCGCAGATTGTGAGGCTTCACAGTGTTGTGTCAAGATTTATTCACCTCGACAGGCGATCGACTACAAGGCCAAGCGACTGAGTCCACAACCAATCAATCTACGGCGAACTCGCCTAAACGAAGATACCAGACCACCTTCGGGTATCTAGTGATCGACTCCAAAGGCGATCGCCCTTCGGCACCTAGCGATCCACTTTGGTGCCCAACTTAGGACAACCGTCCTGTACCTCATACATAGACCATCGTCCGTCAAAGTCCACGAAGACTGGATCTCAAAGCAGCGCCCATGTGCAGATCCACGATAGGCGCCGCATTTCATGGATCGTTGACCACATCCTGTCACCACCTTATCACCTACCGACAAGCCCACCGAAAGGTACAAGGTGGGACCGCCTCTGACAGCGACTCAGACGCGTGCAGACTTCTCATTGGACCGCACAGCTGGCTGCCAGCAACTCCTGCAGACTTTAAGGGGACCAGCCCATGTGCTAAAGACGATCGCCCGCTTATTATAATACAGCAGAGGCGATCGCCCAGCATATCCAGTCCTATTAATAGAGAACCTACATCTACTGGAAAAAGGTTCAGTTCCGAATTCATTTACGGAAATACATACAAACATACATACTTCCAAGCTCTTGGCTTCCTTTCACGAATCTATCTCAAGATTTCTCTCTCAGCACCTCTGAACCAGAAGACGGTCGGTAGAGGCAAGAAGTCTCCACAGTGCAGATTCGAAGAGACTCACGAGCCCAGGAGCTCAAGCCTTCAACAGTTACACACCGTCAGAGACTGTCGATTTCTCACGGTTGTCATAGCTCATCAACGTTGTTACAAGAACTCACAGGGCATCATATCTGGTTCTTCCGGCAATCTACACGCTCACCAGCTAAGATAACAAGGGTCTTTACACTCATTGTAATTGTACTCTTACATTAATACTTGTATCCCCGAATATTTATATTAATAATATCTCGCGAGAGCATTCAAGCCCGGGACTAACAACCCCAGCAAATCTTGTGTTATTTACTTTTCCCACGGAAGTGTTCTCGCATTTGTTTGCTATCCATCCATTCCAGCAATATCTATCTCCGGATAATATTTTGGGTATCAACACACGGTACTCCGAAGTCTATTGTTTTGGATCACGATGGTCATTTTGTATCGCATTTCTGGCAGGCGGTGCATAAGGCATTGGGTACTCGTTTGCGTTTGAGTACCTCTTTTCATCCTCAGTCAGATGGACAGTCGGAACGCACTATCCATATGTTTGAGGATATGTTGCGTGCTTGTGCTCTGATAAGTGTCAGTTTTATACACTTATCCATGGTTTGTATCGATATATTTCACCCATAATTGATCTAGTCAACTCGTTTTTGCTTTTAATTAATTAGTTTTTAATAATTTTATTTTTATCGGATGAAGATATAAATCTAGTCTTAATCGGATTGAATTACTGATTTACTCAAGAAATAACATGTTTATAAAATATTCTCTTTGTTGAATTTTTATGTATTCATGTTGTAGGGCTTTCCGATATGAGTTCGGCAGTCTTTCTGGATTCAAAATCAAAGTTATATATCAAAACTTATCATCCGAAGAAGATTTAGGGCAAAAACGCAAAGTCTAAGAAATTTCTGGGCTGAGAATGAAGTCTGAAACTCCATACGGGCGTAACATCATAACGTACGGGCGTAACTCACAAAACCAAAAGTCGTAGCCTACTTACAGCCGTAACTCATGTATATTACGGCCGTAAGTCATCCATGTTACGGCCGTAACTTCTGAATGTTACGGCCGTAACTCTTGACAGATTGTGATCATTTGTCTAATTTTTTATACTTTTTGTGTATTATTAAAGGGATGGCTGGCATTGATCCGATCTATTGTAATAATACTGGAGTTTTGGAGCTAATAGATGACTTTAGGTGTATAAATTGTAATATCCGGAATTTCTACTACTGTTGTTTGATATTTTTTTATCCGAGTTATATTGTACAGCGTGGAATCTGTACAGTATGGATAAAATAAATAAAGGACTGAGATGTCAGTATCGGTATAATTGTCGTATCTGGTCGACAGTTGCATTTGAGGATATCGTGTATCAGGTTATCGTACTTTCGATATAGAGTATATCGTATAAGAATGTTATTAGATTCAGTATATGTATTCAGTAAGTGTATATGTGTTTTCGGTATGTCGAGACAGGCGGTAACAGTTGAAATTGGCTAAGTATAGAATAATTAGCGTACGCTAATGCTAAAGACTTACGTACGCTAAATCACAAGAGTTACGTACGTTATGGCCGAGACATTACGTACATAACAAGAGGAATCGGACAGTTGGGCCCGGTGTCGGCGGCTTTCGGCGCGGATGTGGACAAGTGAGTCAACGGATGGAGTTACGTACGTTATACAGGGTGTATTACGTATGTAATACGAGTATAATACTGTAGCAAGTCAACGTACGTATTACGTACGCAACAGAATAAGTGTTACGTACGTTACGGGGCGGCTGACCGAGTCGTGACCGAGAGGACCTGCAGTGGTCGAGCATGGTCGGCAGTGACTCGCAGGGGTGGCTGATAACGGTCGGCAGTGACTCGCTGGGCGTAAGGACTGGCCGATAACGTACGTAAGGCTGTGGCCGGTTACGGCCGTAAGTGCCCGTTACGTACGTGGCGGTGCCGATACGCACGTAAAGTGCCCGAACGAAATGGACAGAAGGTTAGGCCGCGGCCGGCTACGTACGTAAGGACCCGCCGGTTACGTACGTAAGGTGCCGGTAGGTCTCGGCCTATATAAGGCCTGGACCGAGTCATCCTTGTCATTTTTCATTTTTCTTCGTTCCTTTCGCGATTTCTTCAGCAAAGTTGATGGATTTGAGTAAGAACATCATGTAGCAACATGTTTTGGAAGTTGGAATCATGGATTAACATCATCTTCCGCTCGGATCGAAGGTAAGAACACCTAAACACTTGGTTTTGGATATTCTTGGAGTTTCTTGGTGTTTTGGCCGATTTGATTCGTTTTGGTTCAGATTATTGATGGAACTTTGTTATAATCTCATAATCATTCAATACTCTTGAAGTTTTGTGGAACAAATTCGAGTATTTCTTCGTTAAAATGATTGAATTGGATTATGCCTTCAAAGTGTTCGATGAAATGCCTCAATGAGTAGAACTTGGGAAATTCTACACGTTTTCGTATGAATGGTGATGGAATTGATAGTGTTGTGATTATTCTTGGTAATTATGGGAATTTTGTTAAGGGAAGATAATGAATTGATGATCAAATACCTTGATTATGTCGTTATGATTATGAAATCGTAGTAATCTCGATATTCTTGGTGGTTTGTTGTGATTCATGATGTTATGAGAAGTATATGTTGAAAAACATGATAATATACACCTTAAATCATGAATGAGGATTTGTTTAGATGTTAGAGGATATCGAATTACGTGTTTTTGATGGTTATGAACAAGGTTTTGAATCATTTAGTGTTCTTGAGGAACTCCTTGATGAATTTAACATAGCAAGACGGTCGTAGGTTGAATTATCGGTATCTTTAGATATGAAGGTCGAATGTTCGTTGATTGTTATCGGATATGTGTTAATTGATTACTTTAATAGGTTGAGATTATTGATCGGTGATTATAATCGTATGTTGCGGTCATGTTCGAGTATGTTCATGAATTGCTTCGGTCGGGGCTGAGGAGCTCGTAGACGAAGGCATTGTGACTGGTAGTGGCTTCATCATCATCGTATCGGTATCGGGGCAAGTTATTACTTGCTCAGTTATAATGTTTAATGAATGGTTTCAGTTTCATTTCGTTTATAATGCATATAGCAATGATTATTACTGCAAATTCTGGAGATTTGGATTATGTGTTGTCTTTCCGATTCTGGGAGTTAAATCATAATGTATATGATTTATTGCGGTTATTGGCATATTTGGGTATCGAGGTTACATTACGGTAAAGACGAGGATATGAGTATCTGTAGTCCATGGTACGTTTGGATCGCCGAGCACTGCGGATAATCGTTGGTGATGGTTTGATATCGAGATTTCTCCCGAAGGACTCGGGGCAAGTATCTTATATCGATTCGGTTAGTGTTAGTGATTTGATCATGCATATTGTCATTCATGTTGTCGAACATAAGGTCGTCTTAGTGGATTTGTCATATTGTCGTTCATGTTCTGTTGTTCATGTTGATGAACATATTGATTTGCATATGTGTATGCATAATTGTATTGTTTATGTTGTAAATGATCCGATGGGATCATGAGGATCTATGCTGAGGGCGCTGGATCGAATGTACACCATGCGTTGGTTCGACGGGATCATCATGGGGATCTATGCTGAGGGCGCTGGATCGTTGGACAGGTTTTCCATCATGCGTTGGTTCGACGGGATCATCATGGGGATCCATGTTGAGGGCGCTGGATCATTGGATTACCAGTATTGTGTTGATGGAATCTTGCGAATTCGCATCATTGATTTTATCATGTGTTGTTGTTCATATGTGTATTGTTGGTAATCCACCTTATGCTGATCTGATAGGATCAACAAAGGGATATATGCTGAGGGCGCTGAATCGTCGGATTTCCATTGAGTATACATGATTGTTATTGTTGTGATCATATTGACGTGGTCATATGAGTCTGCATTTGTAGGTCTTGTGTTAGGACCGTGTCCGTATTGCATTGATATGATCTCGGATTAGACTGATATGATTGTCGTGGCACTTCATATCTCGAGGTATGTTCCGTATTTCCCTTTGGTATTCGTCTTGTGATGGACAATCGGTTATCATTTTGGGATTTGATGATATTATGCGATGGATCATATTGGTCAGAAATGGTATATTTTCATATCGTGAGTTGGTTATGATAGTTTGAGAATCTTGAGTATTGTTTGAGGTGCAATACAGATATTATGTTCGAGTTTATTGGTTAATCGAGTACGAGATATGAAATGTGATAACGGTTAGTCTGATGAGAATTACTTGAGTAAGCAAAGTTATGGCGGTAAGATTACGTTGGTCATATTCTTATGTTGTATTCTCATTGGTATGTTATTATTAATGTGATGTGACTGTTATCATTGTTGGATATTATGGCTAACCCCGTCGTGGGATTTCTTTTTAGGTTCTTGGAGTATCGAGCTTGTAGCGGTCGTGAAGAGATGAGCTTCCCGGAGGATACTGGCTAGGACATGTTCTGTGCATTGAGTTTCTTGATTGGTTCTTGTATTCCGCTGCTAGAGTATCTTTATGGTTGGTCTTTTTCCGCTGCGTGAGTATTTTGAAATGACCTTTTGGTATCTGGTAATTGAGGTTGCTTTGGAAATCTTTTTCTAAACTGTTGAGTTCTGGCATTTCAGGCCTTGTCCTTTCAAATGAGATTTTACGACGGTTTTGATAAACAGATTTTATATAGTCTTCAAATGTTTTAAAGATAATACCGTTGTTGGCCTCTTGGGCGTTTGTAAAATGTTTGTGAAATTTTCCTTCAGCCTTGTGGGTTCCATCTCGAGGCCCACAGCGCTGTAATATTTCCGGTTAAATCTTGGAGTGTTACAGAATATGGTATCGGAGCTTAGGTTGAGAAAACCTAGGCATTTGGGTCGAGTTGGGTCGTGTTTTGTCGCGTCATTCGAGTTTTCAATTGACTAATACTAGAGCCGTGAGTTTTTGTTGTTCACTCGGGCTTATGGGTTATGTGATTTATCAGTGTGGTACTGGGATTGTTGTAAACTTTTCCAAATGGTGTTAACATGATATATTGTGTTCTTGAGTTGCATTGAGTTTGCAAAACGTGTGTTTTGAAAATATCTGTGTCGAGTATTTCCTTGAGTCGAGACATGTGTCAGTATCACGGGGAATCGTCGGCTTCACGATCTGTAAGTATTTGGATTTTTGAATTTCATTGAGATTTATTGTCGTTCTAAGTTGATATGTTTTGAGATTCAGCAGATATTATACGTTACGGTATAAGGTGACAGATTTGGGACAGGATTGATGATCTTGAGAAACTATGATTTTGGAAATCATTATGTTCGGTAGATTTTGGAACGGAATTGTACATTTGGGAGAAGGTTGTGGATGGTTGAGAAAAACATGTAGTCATCATAGATCATTTTATGATATATGGAACTGCTTTTGAGCATTGAAAATGACACTTTTCAAAATGAATGTTTTACGGATGTTTTACGGAAAATGATTTTTGGGCCGAGACCCAATCGATTTTGAAATAGTTTTATAACTCAGGACTTGGGGTCCGAAAAGAGTTTTCTACTTTTTTAAAATTCTTGTAATGTGGAATGAGATACGGGCTGAGACCCTAATGTTTCAAAAGACTTTCCTGTTTTCTAAAACTCCCGAGATTTGTAAAATACTTTACCAATCGTTCACCTATGTTATTTCCGCCTTTCGAGGCTTTGGTTTACTTGTTCAAATGGAACTTCTCGGGAAATCTTTCGCTATGTTTGATTTGTTGATTTGTTTCAATGTTTTGTCATATCATATTTGAGGTGATCCAGAATAGATTAAGGATTGACGTTGCGAGTAGTATGTGGAGGAGGAGTTTTATCAGAGTCTATATATTGAGATTTTGGAATTTCATCGTGTGGTTTTCCGATGGAATATCAGTGAATTTGGTGACAAGCTGAACTGATATACAGGAGTATGGATATGGCCAAGCATTTGCATAAATCCCATTTTATTAAATCGTGTGTATTTGAAAAGAATTTTTATCCAGAACTTGACACGAGCGAGCCGGTTGGTTCGGAAATTGATTTTGCAGTCTTACCAAAAATTTATGTTTTGATTTGTGAAAATTTTGAAAGAATTTTCGAAAATTTGTCTTTTGACAAGACTATATGATTTCAAACTGGTTTTGAAAATGTGATTGATAACCATACGCATTTAGTGTATATTCCATATCATGGTGAAGTTGTGAGTGTGACTCACGAACTGGATAATATATCAATGTGGAACGATGAATAAGGATCCGAACTTTGGTATGGTCGTTTGGTTATGTAAGGATGATCGATTGATTTATCGGATAAGAGAAATATGTCGTCTGTTGTAGAATCATGCACATAATATAATTTTGGAACTTTGGATTTTGTGAAACCGGGATATATGTGCTATGTGATTCCATTGGTATGGTAATATTGTGACTTTACCATAATGATTTTGAATGATTTCTTTTGTAGATTTGGGGATGGTGACCCCATGTTGGTTGTTGTAGATGTCGAGCGGTCGTTTCCACTCCAGGTATGATTGGTTATTTTCGTCGACTTGAGTGGTTGTTCGTATGCCGAGGAGTATGCTCACTAGTCGAGTATGTTTATTGAGATCCACTGTATGTGACTGGTGTGTCGTTTTGAGAACTTTATTCGTCCGTATATATGTCTCTGTGGTTCTGTGTGTATCGTGTTGGAATTTACCGTGTGAGGGTATTCCTGATTATTATCGCTCCTTCGTTGTTAATATTAGAGTTTATCATGTTGATGATATTCTCGATTGTGTTTTGACCTCTGGTCGGTCATATTAGAGTTTATCATGTTGATGATATACTCGATTGTGCTTTGACCTCTGGTTGGTCATATTGGAGTTTATCATGTTGATGGTATTCTCAATTAATTCGTTGGTTGATCATTGTTGATGATCGTATAAGCGTTCGAATTTTGTGTCGATGTTTCGAGATTGGTTGTCATTATTTTGGACAGTTGTTTCACAGATATATCGGGTATTATTTGTTTTATCGGATTTGGAACTTGATCATGCGATCAGGCAAACAGGATTTGTCACGGATAGATTATTTCATCTGATGATGATATAATTTTGTTGAGACTCATGGAATTGTGATTGTAAGCGTATTGAGGCTATACAGTGAGTCACTTGCTAGTATCTAGTTGTCTCAAATAAAGACTGAGTTTGTTTTTCGTCTTGCACTTTACTTTTGTAACACCCCCAATCCGCTCAGGGATATTACACGCCGTAGAACCTTTCCTCAAGGATCTACCAGGCTGCTAACAACATAAAACATCTCAAAAATGACTTTAAGGCTAAAATGACTCAGTAGACCGATTTGGTCTTTCAATAAATACATACAACTCAAACTCATTACATACCCACGCAGGGGTCGAATACAAACACTCCCGTACAACGGGAAAGAACACTGCAGCGGAAAATAAACTATAACTAAACCAATGACCTCATACGGATCCTCGTTTGATTAGTATCGTTCATCTTTCATCATCCTTCGTGCCGACCCTGTGTTATGCTCCCAAACCTGAATGCAAAAACAGACATCCACCCCCCGAATACTCGGGGGTTAGCAAAACTCCACTGTTTTGCTAGTGCAAGAACAAAGTACAAATACGAGCCATACAATTCACATTCCACGAATAACAATAACCAGGAATCCTCAAAAATCCAAAAGTAACGAAAAGTACTTCCCGAGGCAAGAGTTTGGGTAAAACATTCCAAAACCGAAAGACCACAATTAAAGGGAAACAATTTATGAAACAGTTTAAAATGCCATCGAGAGTTTTAATAGAAAACGATTTAGGATTATCAAATTCTTATCTTTCCAAAATCAACAGGGGTCACAGCCCAAAGGTTTTGTTTTCGCAAATAGAAAACCGACAACAATTCGCAAGGCCAAAACCCAAGTCACGTGTCCTCGACGGACATAAAATCAATACCAACTCGTGAAGTTTTTACTCGTGATTCCCGGACTCAACCCATTGGAAATCCCGTCGTGGCCCCGTCGAACCAACCCATGGTGAGTAAAATACATTCACTAAATATACACCAACCTGTAAAGTTTTTACTCATGAATCCCGGACTCAACCCATTGGAATTCCCTCCGTGATCCCGTCGGACCCCCCGAGGTGAGTAAAATACATTCACTAAACATACACCAACCTGTGAAGTTTTTACTCGTGAATCCCGGACTCAACCCATTGGAATTCCCTCCGTGATCCCGTCGGACCCCCCGAGGTGAGTAAAATACATTCACCACTCGTGAATCCAGGACGCAACCCATTGGAATTCCCGTCGTGGCCCCGTCGAACCAACCCACGGTGAGCGAAGAAATCATGCACAAATAACATATCACACCAAGGATATCTAAACAATTCACCCAGAGCATCAAACACTTAGCAAAACACCACGTCAAACCACAATGCACCGAAATGAAACAATATACGTCCACACGCAAATACCAAGTGCATCATCAACATCAAACATATCCATAGGATTCACATAGTCACTTACAACCCACACAATTTACAAAACACATGCGTTTGAAAGTGAGCCTTTAACGAGGCTAGCCGAATCTTTTGAAAACTCATTTCAAACAAACAAACAAACATACCAAGACGATCACCAATCATCATATCCACAAAACAAGAAATGTATGGACAAGGTACTTGCCTCGAAATCGGAACGCAAGTATCCCGACGAACACGGCTCAACCGAAAAGCTTCGAAACGCCCGATGCTATCGAAACGGAAGACGACGACGAACGGAAGGGTTCAACTCGGTTTCTTCGCAAGAAACTCGACCCTAACAACATATAATCAATAAATCATCGATCATGCGAGGAAGAAAAATCGTAGAATGCCCGAAAACCCCTCTAAGACATTTTACCGGACACCTTCAAGGCGTCGGTCAAGAACTCGACCCAAATAACAAATCGATACGATCCAACCATGGAATAACAAGGGAAATGATATAATACATCTAAATAATCATCAATCCATCACAATCCTAAGTTAAAACGGATTAAACGGATGAAATCAACCAAAATACCCAATTTCCCCAAAACTAGATTTCTAGAAATCTAACCTTGATTCGGTAGATCAGAGGATGTTATAGGATTGATGATTGATGATATGAACTCCAAGACTTCATGGATTTATTGTCCAACAACATCTCTCCATGATCAACACACCCCCATCCGCGGAAGAGAAGAAAAACAAGTGAGAAATGGCTGAAGAAAATGTCTGTTGGCCTTAAATAGGATGACTGCCGGCCGCCTTACGTACCTAACCGGCCAAGGGCTTACGTACGTAACCGGCCATGGCTGAGACGCTGCCCAAAAATGCCGGCATCCTTACGTACGTAACCGGACAAGGGTGACGTACGTAACCGGCATTACGTACGTAACTGCCGAGCGCTACCGTACGTAACTCGGCCGGCTGGCAGGCCTGCATCGCCGGCCATGACTCGGCCGGGGCCAACTCCGACGGACCGAACGACCCCGAAACCCGAACCTGAATACGAATCGAAGATACGGTTACGAAGTACTCGCAAAGACGAATTCGAGCACTAAGAGAACACACGATTCCGACCACCCGAAGGCTCGAAATTCGACAACGAAACGTAATTACCCCAAACTTTGGGAAATTACGAAAATAGCCCAAAACGTCCGAAATACACGATACATGATCGAAACACCAAGCCGAAGCTTGCAACATGAATAATAACATTAAATGAACTTACGAGAAAGTCGAAACAACAGTTTCGGACGAGATTCGCAAGAATCGAACTCAAGTGCGGAAAAATCGCTAAAAAGCATGGAACTCAACAAAATGGAACCGAAACGAACTCGGATGTCAAAAAGTGTAGAATTAGTCATTCTCAGAATGACGAAACGGTCCTGAGCAAGTCATCAAAACGGATTTCCGCCGAAAAAAAGAAATTACCGGAAATCGAAATTACGGGTATTACATTCTACCCTCCTTAAAAAAAGTTTTGTCCCGAAACTTAAAACAAGTAGGGAGAAGAAATATACCGTCAGGAAAAACTCAACGAGATACACAAGAAACGCGTAACTTATGCCCAACGGCGAAACGTTACAAGCAACGCAAAGGAATATACGGTGTGAAAACGCGCTCCACGACGACCAACACAATGCCACCGGTAGAAACATAATAAAACCAACAAGTGACAAGCGTCATCAAACGGATAATATAGTCAAGTCAATTATCCGAACAATCACAAAGCACAACGAACGAAAATCAATGTGATTGACCAACTCAATGGTACATCAATCAAAACGCGAGCCAATCGCTGAATAAATACGGAATTCCACCGCCCAAGGGTTGGAAATCGAAAATGAGACCAATTTCCCGAACATAAGGAAATTAGGAAGGATTATGAACGCTCAACAACCACGAAACGGGGTCAACAAAATCTGAACAATCAATGATCGAACCACAACGACCGAACAACAATGATCATATAACAACGATCGAACAACAACGATCAAATAACAATGATCGAACAACAACGATCGAAAAAAACAATGATCGAGACAACACAAATCGAACAATCATGTTCGGATCACGAAGAACAATAAGGTTCAATCGACAACTCCGATGTTCACATCTCGACTCAAGACAAAATATGATCCGGTGAAAACAACAAGATGTGCACTCACATAAGATCCACACGAAAGGGAATAGCAATTGAAAAGTCACAACGACAAACGAGTAATTCCGAAACAATACCACCCTCGTTCGATTAACAAAAGTAAGGGACAGGGCAAGCTCAGAAAATGTTAACAAACATAAACGAGTCGACAGAGTCGAAAATACAGAAGTTCCAAATCTGCTCCACTTCGAATAAAAGAACTAGTAGAACCAAAAATGTTACTTCCGAACAAGGTTCACAAGAATCGAACCGAACTCGAAAAAGTCACAGCGATACCAGATCGACCCAAAACAAGATTACAGCTCGTTCGAATGATGAAACTGAAATACAGAACAAGCTCAGAAAGTATCAACGAACACGAGCGAGTCGATAGACCTGAGAAAGAGGAAATGCAGAAGCCAAAAATAATACGGGTATTATATTCATCCTCTTATAAAAGAAGGTCGTCCCCACAACTCACAACAACGGAAACAAGGTAACCACACAAAAGCAACCGACAGAAAAATCTCCACTGGGCCTCTCAGAGCCGATCCTGATAACTGTGCTGAAGCGCGAACTCCGAAAGTCTCGGTAGCCCATTTGCAAAACTAGATTCGGTGTCCCTCGGGTCCGCACTTGAAATGCGTTACTGAATGCCCCCGGCACACCACGGTTGAAACACCTCGGCTCGGCATACCGAAAATATAAATGATAGATACAATGGGGCATAACGTCGCAAAACAACATACCGGAGATGCCAACTCAGCACAACAAAGAATCGTAACACATATCATATACAACGATTACCATTGTAAAGTAATACACACACAAACACTATAGCAATGACGGTATCGTTCGGCGACCTCAACGGCCCGAACAATAACAAGCACATAATTACAAACATCATGGAACAATCACACATGTACACAAACGTACAAATCCAAACTTTAACAGTTCACACAGGTGCGATAACACGCAAGTCACCACGAAATGACAACATTAAAGATCGTCATCACACCTCCCACAAAAGGGATAACAAAACATATGCGTGGCGAACGACTCAACGTTCCCACTACCAATTCAATCACAATTCGGAGGGCTAACACCCTAACAACAATACTAACATCATACACACATTCCCAAACGCAAACGGGAATTGATAGGTTTAAAAAAATGGAAACCACCTTTTGAAAATAATTTAGAAAAACACCGGTTGGTCTTGAGTATCACCTTTCAAAAAAAAGTACAAACGTGAAACATCGTTATCGAGACTTTGGAAAACCATTTTGCATTTGTTAAAAATGAGGACACTTTCTGATAGTGAAAAACTTTCCGAATATTCGACCCTCGGGTAAAAGTGTTTATAAAACATTGAAAATATCTCAAAACATTTTGGGTCCTCGAGGTAGAAAATTTTTGAAACATATTGTGGCACCTTGGACGTACCACGAGAAAATAATTCATTTTAAAAGTACGTCTCGAAATTTATTTTCTAAGATACTCAAGGTTTTCAAAGATAATTCAATGGGCTAGAATGCCCAAAAATTTCAGGTAATTACACGGAACATATAGCGTCGTGGGTCCCGCGCCGGAACCCACCAGGCTAAAAACCATTTACAAAAATGCCAAAAAGGCCAATGACGGTAATATTTCAAAAACTCACAAAAGCCATTTACAAAATATTAAATACCGTCATAAGAATTTCGCCAAAACGATCAAGGCCATAATGCTAAAAACTCGGTTAAGGGAATCGGTTTTCGAAATAAAACTCAGTCGGTAAAATACCGAAAGTCATTACAAAAGAACTCACGCAGCGGATAAAAGAAATACAGTTCAACATGCACAATCCAGCAACACTATTCCTCATATGAACGAAATATTAGAGTCAAATAACCACATATCATGAAATCAAAATCCATAAGAGGATTTCGTCACTTAACAAATAATCATAAAAATAGCTCGTGTCACACGAGGCACAACACAAAGAAGGGAGACTTACATCCACAGGTCGCACGAAGATGATGATCACCCACGATACTAATCACGACCAACAAACTCAGACGACGCGTCGCGACACATTTCGATCGGACAAAATCCGACGAGACAAAAACTCAACAGACACCACTGACCCGACAGCCTAGGTTTTCACAACCTAAGCTCCGATACCATTTATGTAACACCCCCAATCCGCTCAGGGATATTACACGTCGTAGGACCTTTCCTCAAGGATCTACCAGGCTGATAACAACATAGAACATCTCAAAAATGCCTTTAAGGCTAAAATGACTCAGTAGACCGATTTGGTCTTTCAATAAATACATACAACTCAAACTCATTAAATACCCACGCAGGGATCGAATACAAACACTCCCGTACAACGGGAAAGAACACTGCAGCGGAAAATAAACTATAACTAAACCAATGACCTCATACGGATCCTCGTGTAATTAGTATCATTCATCTTTCATCATCCTTCGTGCCGACCCTGTGTTATGCTCCCAAACCTGAATGCAAAAACAGACATCCACCCCCCGAATACTCGGGGGTTAGCAAAACTCCACTGTTTTGCTAGTGCAAGAACAAAGTGCAAATACGAGCCATACAATTCACATTCCACGAATAACAATAACCAGGAATCCTCAAAAATCCAAAAGTAACGAAAAGTACTTCCCGAGGCAAGAGTTTGGGTAAAACATTCCAAAACCGAAAGACCACAATTAAAGGGAAATAATTTATGAAACAGTTTAAAATGCCATCGAGAGTTTTAATAGAAAACGATTTAGGATTATCAAATCCTTATCTTTCCAAAATCAACAGGGGTCACAGCCCAAAGGTTTTGTTTTCGCAAATAGAAAATCGACAACAATTCGCAGGGCCAAAACCCAAGTCACGTGTCCTCGACGGACATAAAATCAATACCAACTCGTGAAGTTTTTACTCGTGATTCCCGGACTCAACCCATTGGAAATCCCGTCGTGGCCCCGTCGAACCAACCCACGGTGAGTAAAATACATTCACTAAATATTCACCAACCTGTGAAGTTTTTACTCATGAATCCCGGACTCAACCCATTGGAATTCCCTCCGTTATCCCGTCGGACCCCACGAGGTGAGTAAAACACATTCACTAAACATACACCAACCGGTGAAGTTTTTTACTCGTGAATCCCAGACTCAACCCATTGGAATTCCCTCCGTGATCCCGTAGGACCCCCCGAGGTGAGTAAAATACATTCACCACTCGTGAATCCAGGGCTCAACCCATTGGAATTCCTGTCGGGGCCCCGTTGAACCAACCCAAGGTGAGCGAAGAAATCATGCACAAATAACATATCACACCAAGGATATCCAAACAATTCACCCAGAGCATCAAACACTTAGCAAAACACCACGTCAAACCACAATGCACCGAAATGAAACAATATACATCCACACGCAAATACCAAGTGCATCATCAACACCAAACATATCCATAGGATTCACATAGTCACTTACAACCCACACAATTTACAAAACACACGCGTTTGAAAGTGAGCCTTTAACGAGGCTAGCCGAATCTTTTGAAAACTCATTTCAAACAAACAAACAAACATACCAAGACGATCACCAATCATCATATCCACAAAACAAGAAATGTATGGACAAGGTACTTGCCTCGAAATCAGAACGCAAGTATCCCGACGAACACGGCTCAACCGGAAAGCTTCGAAACGCCCGATGCTATCGAAACAGAAGATGACGACGAACGGAAGGGTTCAACTCGGTTTCTTCGCAAGAAACTCGACCCTAACAACATATAATCAATAAATCATAGATCATGCGAGGAAGAAAAATCGTAGAACGCCCGAAAACCCCTCTAAGACATTTTACCGGACACCTTCAAGGCGTCGGTCAAGAACTCGACCCAAATAACAAATCGATACGATCCAACCATGGAATAACAAGGGAAATGATATAATACATCTAAATAATCATCAATCCATCACAATCCTAAGTTAAAACGGATTAAACGGACGAAATCATCCAAAATGCCCAATTTCCCCAAAACTAGATTTCTAGAAATCTAACCTTGATTCGGTAGATCGGAGGATGTAATAGGATTGATGATTGATGATATGAACTCCAAGACTTCATGGATTTATTGTCCAACAACATCTCTCCATGATCAACACACCCCCAGCCGCGGAAGAGAAGAAAAACGAGTGAGAAATGGCTGAAGAAAACGTCTGCTGGCCTTAAATAGGCTGACTGCCGGCCGCCTTACGTACGTAACCGGCCAAGGGCTTACGTACGTAACCGGCCATGGCTGAGACGCTGCCCAAAAATGCCGGCATCCTTACGTACGTAACCGGCCAAGGGTTACGTACGTAACTGGCATTACGTGCGTAACTACCGAGCGCTACCGTACGTAACTCGGCCAGTGCCGGCCTTGGCCCAGACTGCCCGGCCATGATTCGGTTGGGGCCAACTCCGACGGCCCGAACGACCCCGAAACCCGAACCTGAATACGAATCGAAGATACGGTTACGAAGTACTCGCAAAGATGAATTCGAGCACTAAGAGAACACACGATTCCGACCACCCGAAGGTTCGAAATTCGATAACAAAAAGTAATTACCCCAAACTTTGGGAAATTACGAAAATGGCCCAAAACGTCCGAAATACACGATACATGATCGAAACACCAAGCCGAAGCTTGCAACATGAATAATAACATTAAATGAACTTTGGAGAAAGTCGAAACAACAGTTTCGGACGAGATTCGCAAGAATCGAACTCAAGTGCGGAAAAATCACTAAAAAGCATGGAACTCAACAAAATGGCACCGAAACGAACTCGGATGTCAAAAAGTATAGAATTAATCATTCTCAGAATGACGAAACGGTCATGAGCAAGTCATCAAAACGGACTTCTGCCGAAAAAAAATAAATTGCCGGAAATCGAAATTACGGGTATTACAACTTTTGTGCAGACTTGCTTACGTTTGAAATGCTTAAAGTTTTGCCATTATCAAAATAGGGGGAAATTGTTAGGAATACTTGTTAGATTTTGATGGTGTCATCTTGTATTTGTAATTTATTCAAATGTATACTCTAAGTACTTGGTATTGTAAAGAAGAACCAAATGAGTATCTTCTATGAGCCATTGATGTAGGCTAAGATAGATCTGAAGTTAATTAGTTAAAAATCGGCTAAGTATAGAACTGCTAATATATCAGATAAGTTATCAGGCGAATTTTTATCAGGCGAGTTTTGGTCAACATAAATATCAAAGAGGTTTGACCAAAACACTATAGCAGCCGAAGAGCAGACGAGTTATCATCGGGCGAGAAAAGTTCAGCGGAGTCTTGGTCAACTCAAACAGATCAGAGAAGGTTGACCACAGACAAATCATCAAACAACCTATTATCAGACGAGGTTTGGTCAAACAAAAACATCACCTGAAGTT